>CALNHX010006154.1:0-94617 GCA_940337035.1 Agriotes lineatus
CTCATTCATATCTCCATGATAATGACTGGATTGTTGTAGTTGTCGGTTTGTTGTTGCATTTCACTGAAAAACATATCCTTTTCTTCTTTTTTGGCATCTTCATTTGTCCCGTATGCTATTATTATCATGTATTCCTCTTTTCCTTTCCCTTCTTTCATTTTTATTGTCAATATCGTGTATTATAAAAGAAGAGAAGATGAAATACGTGAAAAGGGAAAAATATGTAGGTGATTTTTTTTATATTACCCAAAAACTCAGATGGCTAAGTTAATTTTTTAATTATTTGCATTCGAAAGTACTACTTTTTCCAAATTTAACCGTTTTCGTATTCCTTATAGTTTTAGAATACCAATGGTGAGCGTCGCAATTGAATAACCCTGTATACTGTATCTCATCTCAGACCATACTTTATTCAAATCATACAAAAATGAGAGTTTCTATCATATACTTGATTATTTTTTTCGTAGCTATCTTAACCAATCAGAAAGCTCAATTAAGTTAAGTTATCTTGTATAATTTCGATTATACAAAATCGATTATACTAGAGTAACTTCACTAGGCGACGCAATACATAACTTTTGTCAACTTGATGTTGTTTTCATGGAGATGACTTTCAGCTAGGTTAATACAAACAAATCGAACTGCCAATAAAATATTATTTATTTGATCCTAATATTAAAATTGACTCAAAAAATAATCAAATCGAATACAATGCGTACTTCGAACAGGTTATACGTCTCAAACTTCCTGCACAATAACAAATCGTGTCAGTTTGACAGAATAATCCTCCCGCTAACGCGGTCGGATTATTTAATCTGTCAAACTGACACTCTTTCATTATTGTGCAACAAGTTATCGACATATAACCCGATAATATCGAAGTACTTATAGTATTACTTCTGAAAATAAGATTTTAAAGGTGACTATTGCAGTAAAGCATGTCCTTTTGTCACAAAAATTGTATAATAATGATTCACTTGCACAGAATTTACAATATAAAGATCCAGTAAGGTTTCCTGCGATAATAATATTTTTAGTAAAACTTCTTTTGCAAGTCTGCTAATCTATGTGAAAAGTTGATCTAACAATCGTAATATACTTCCCTTTCAAAAATTACAGGCTATTAATAGGGTTAAATCATTTAGAATTCAAAACAAAGTGAGTAAGGTCAAACTTCTTTACTGAATATTGATGGAACATTAAATTATGCAGCTTTGTTCCTGTTTTATTGACTTTGTGGCTATGTTATCCAAAATTCTAATGGAAGTCTCAAAAATGTAACACTTGTAATTGAAATATTTATTTATCAATTGTTTTGCTTTTTGATGGAACATTTTGTCATTAAATACAAACTGAACTTCCAAATTTATACTGGAATTTCTCCAAGATTAAGTTATTCCACCCCTAGCAAAGGATCTTTTACATTCTACACATCGTTGTAACATGGGAGCCACTGTTTTTTCACTTTCCTCATGGAATTCAGTACAGGCTTTTATCAGCATTTTTAAAAACCTTACTGGGAGCGGGAATTGAACTTGGACTCTCTGATTAGTAAGTCAGGATGCTTAACCACTGAGTCCCCGAGCCTCGTTTTTGCATTTATATGACTGAAAATTATAGTTTTTCTACTCATATTAAATAATATGTACAATATTGATGCGCTTTTAATTGTGAAAGTTAGCAATTAATATTTCATTATTCCACTGTTGTCAGCTAATCATATGCAGAGTTTTTCATTGTTCTTCAGTAAATCATAAAGTTGAAACATACAGTGCGTCTCACTTTAGACGGCACCACCGCAGTATTTTTTTTTATATATTATTGATTTAAAAAATTTCTTTTTTCTGATTATTATAATAATAATAATAATTCCCATTATTCCCTTGCGGGACAGAGGATTTGAATAAATTCATTCCATGATGTTCTCTCTGCGGCTAGTCTTTTCAATAGATTCAATGCTTTGTCTCGTCTCGGTTTCAACTGTGCATCTTCAGGATGTTCTTGGCTGCCCCTTTTTTCTTTTGCCTTGAGGGTTCCATTTTAGAGCTATTCTGGCAGGTTTTTTCTCTAGGTCTTCTTAAAATGTGTCCTAGCCATCCATATTTACGCCTTCTGATTTCTGTCACAATTTCTTGTTGTCCTGTTCTACATTACTGATTGGATTGGGGTACCAAATTTTTAAAAATATGCCTTAGACATCTGTTTATAAATGTTTGTAACTCGTGTTGCACTTCATTTGTGATGTACCACGACTCACACCCGTACAATAGTACCGATTTAACTGTTGCATTAAATACTCGTAGTTTAACACTTTCACTAATACCAGTTGAGCTCCAGATGTCTCTCATTCTGATGAACACCTTTCTCGCGTTGTTAATTTTTTTCTGTATATCGAGTTCTGTACCACCGTCTTCAGTTAACTTGCATCCTAGGTATGAGAAATTGTTCACTTTCTGTATTAGGTTGTTGTCTATCTGAAGTGTGTTTGTCGTTGTGTTGTTAACACTTAGCAGTTTTGTTTTGTTTATGTTAATTCATATTCCCACCTTCTCCGATTCTTCTTTTAAATTTAAAACTTGGATTGGATGTCTTGTACTCTACTACCTATTAAGCACACATCAAGTTCCACTGTACACCTACGTCGTGTGTTGTTTGAAGAAATATGGTCTATAACTACTAAGAACAGTAATGGCAAAGGCGCCAACTGGGCCTCGGTACCAAGGCTACGTCAGGCAAAACTCCTCATCGGGGAAATGTTGCCTACCAACACCTTTACTCTCCTGTCAATGAGCAGGAAAAACATTAGGATCGTGACTGGTTTACTAACAGGACACGGTCACCTACAGAAGCACTTATTCACAATTGGAATCATAAATGATGCCACCTGCAGAAAGTGCCAGTTGGAGGAAGAAACCTCAATTCATGTTTTATGTCAATGTGTGGCTCTCCTAACATTGCGACATAAACATTTTGGAGCCGGCCTGGTGGAACCCCAGGCAATAAGGGACGTTCCTATGGGTAGGATTCTTTCCTTCGCGTTGGAAACCGGCCTCTTCGAACGAGACCCATAACAAATTAGGTGGGAGCACAATGGACCAATAGGTCTCAGTGCAGCTTACAACAAGCCCCATCAGAAGAAGAAGAAGAAGAATGGCAAAGGAATGCAGCCTTGTTGTACGCCTACAGTTGTTTTGAATGGTTCTGTTGTTTGTCCATGGTACAACACACAACATTTATCTCCAGTGTAACCCAATTTGATGAGTCTTAATTAGTTTCTCAGGGATTCCCGTATTTGCCAGTACTACCCAAATTGCTTCTCTGTCTACTGAATCGAAGGCACGTTCATAGTCAATAAACAAAATGTGTAGTGGGGAATTGAGTTCTTATGATTGCTCTATGATGATTTTAAGAGTGTTTACGTTATCCATGCAACTACTACCTGCTCTAAATCCGTCTTGATGGTGTCTTAAGTACTTTTCCACGTGTTGTAATATTCTGTTTAATAAAATTTTGTAGAACACTTTGTTTGCAATACTTAGAAGATTTATGCCTCTCCAGTTGTTGCATATGGTGTGATTACCTTTTTTTTCGATCTTAACTATTCACCCCGGTTTTCCAATCGTCTGGAAAGGTTTCTTTATCCCAAATGTTTAAAAATAATGGGAGGAGGATATCGGCGGTTGCTGTTGTGTCTGCTTTCAACATGTCTGCAGTGATTTGGTCGAGTCCTGGAGATTTTCCGCTTTTCATACTTTTTATTGCCTATACTAGTTCTTGACGTGTTGGTGGGTCAGTACTGATATTTAGTTCTCTAGCTTTATTATGTGATGAAGTCTGTAATTTGTTTTTAATGAAATTTCGGATTCAGTTTATTTGAACGATTCTGAGCAACTTTTATTAACAAGATTTTTTTGATAAAAAATTTCTAATATGACTTCTTCAATTTTGCTGTTTATTTTAAATCGTAGTTGGCTAGCATTTTACCGTGAAAGGAAAGTAGCATACCCTAAAAGTACAATTTAGTGAGGGGTATAATCAGAACAAAGAAATTTTTTAAATCGATAATATATAAAAAAAATACTGGGGTGGTGACATCTAAAGTGAGACACACTGTATATATGTACCAGGAGGCTCTGATAGATCCAAATGTCAAACCTTACTGTCATTAAAGAAATTAATATCGAGAGATCCAAAAAAAACTGTTTCTCAGCGGGCTGTGGAAATTCAACGTATGAATAATATGTTGGTGACACTGTACGTCAATGTCAAATTCTAGGTTAGTAGGTTAGGATTTGCGTCATTTTGTGTCATAACTGACGGAAAACCTAACCTGATAACCTCGAATTTGACATTGACGTACAGTGTCACCAACATATTATTCATACGTTGAATTTCCACAGCCCGCTGAGGAACAGTTTTTTTTGGATCTCTCGATACAAATAAATTATTTAATACAAGTAAAAAAAGTACAGTATTTAACTCATTCATTGAATAATAGATGCAATAATATATGCAAACACTGTGATGGATTTGGAATTTAATTATCCGTGATTATAAACAACAATAAATTAGCACGTTGTTGACAAATACTGTAGTATGTTTTGATTGGCAAATCATGGTTGTGCATGGGTTTTTAAAGCTATATCTACATGTTCCAGTACTTAACCGAATAATTATGATATTAAAGCAGTTCAAAGTATAAAAATGCATTTTATTGCAAGATAATTTGGAGTTATTAATAGTTATAGTCTTATAGCAAAAACAGTAATCATCCAAGGGAGGTAATGACACTACACCAGAGTTATGCATATGATTTTTTGACACTTACATGTTACGATAAGACTTGGCTTGTATTCAGCTGTATTCAAAAATATTTAAATAGAAAAACCAGAATGCTAGTTGGTTTGTTATTAATCACGTTGCCTCCCGTCTCTAATGACAACGAAAACCAATTTATTATATTCCATTTTACTGCTATTGGAAACCGGCAAGGAAGCCAAACATCTATTTTTGCATAACAGGAAATCCCATAACAAGTGACAAAGGCACTTTCGGATCAAGGTGCCAAAAAAAAATTATAGTTAGAATGTTAATCGAGGAAACCTAATGAATGATCTACCTAAATACAGGGTGTCCCAAAAATGACCATTGTTGCGATACGCCTAAAGTCGGGGTAAGTGGCAATCCTTTTAGTAAAAATACACTTGGACACGAAGACCAAAGCTACTGTTGCGAGATTAATAAGAACACTTAAGTACAAATACTTGCATTTATTTTTCTGCCGTTTACAAAACACTTAAGTTTAATACCGTTGCTTCTTAACTTTACTTATTAACAACTTCTTATTAACTAACTAAATTCTAAGTCCAGTTTGACCAAGAAAACTCGGTAGGCGTTTACAAATTTCCAAATAAGCCTATCAGAGCAGGTCTAAATTTTGGACTTTTGGCACGTACATACGGATGTGACAGTTCATAATAATCCTATGAATTTCACAAATTTGAAGCTTTCACACACTAGAATTTGTAAAGTTCGACCCCTCGCAAATTATCGCTAATAAAGTTTTACAATTCTGCTAAAAGAATTTGCTCCCACCGGCACGTAATTTTTATGATCGAGTTGCAACAGTTGCACTTCTGACTACGTACTAGCCATATACCTTCAGCCAATATTTCGGCTTACGAACTAAACCCTGCATAAATTTACTCTAATCTATTCGTGAGATTGAAATATCTCCAGCTTCCCAGAGAAAGGCACGTTTCTAAACATCGGCTAAATATTCGCTTGTTGAAATTTTAATCTACCATTTTGTCTACGAAATTCTACCTTAAAATATTTATGATACAAATGGCTTATAGCTAACTAAAGTACAGTCTATTCCTACAACCGCGTATAGTTTATTTCATTAAAGAACGCAAATCGTAACACCATAAAGCTTTAGGTAGCCTCTCTCTGTATTTAATAAGGACCCCAAAATTGCAAACTTGAACGTCCTACGCTGCGTGGTATCCTCTCACGGGGCAAAAGAAGAAATGTAAACTCGGCAACTCTGTCCGAAGTCAGTAAATTAATGACTCCAACCAGTAGGATTTAAACACGTACGATATGTTAAATTTATTATAGCATTTTTGTATTCACTATTAAAAACAAATTTACATTTTTATTTTGAACCCTATGCTTTAAAAATGACCGATATTTATGTAATTGTTGTTGTAACAAAAACACTTAAGCGGAAAAGAAAACTAATTACATACATACTAATGATAAATGTTCTAAAATGTCCGCCATCAGCTTCACAACATTTAGTAGCCCGCACAGGAATCACTTGCTGCAAGCGCTGAAGTATTGCTTTGTCAATTATTGCAGCTGCTTGATGAATCCTGTCTATTAGTTTTTCTTGGGTGTCGATTGGAGTCAAGTAAACCAGGTTTTTTAAATGACCCCACAAGAAAAAGTCTAATGGTGTTAAATCTGGACTTCTGTGGGGGCAGGCTGTTCGACTGCCATGGCCAATCCATCGTTCAGGGTAATGTTCATTAAACCATTCGCGAACTGGTACTGTATAGTGTGATGGTACCCCATCAGTTTGTACCCACATATCACGTCAAACTAGTAACGGAAAATCATCTAATAATTCTGTTAAGTTTTTATTAAAAAAATTCAGGTAGTTTGCACCGCTTAACGTATTGGACAGTATAAAAGGGCCAACTAACTTGTTACCTACTATTCCTCCCCATATATTTACCGACAAACGATACTGATAACTTCTTTCATGTAATACATGCGGAGGGAAAATTGCAGAATTAGGGGCCAATTCCCCTCCTATTGTTAATATTAATTATCATTAACCATGTTTCTCTAGTAACCATAACCAAAATTATAACGGAAGCAAATAAAAGGAGGGAAATTGGCCCAGATTCTGCAGTTTAGCCGTTTCTAGAAATGTTCTGTATGCTTATTCCTGGCTGTTCTTCTACCATATCCAAAACATCTTCTTCCACATTGGGCTCTGTAGCGATACGTGGTCGGCCTCGGTTGACATTGGGGACAGGAGTTTAGGTTCCAGTCTTCCTCAGTCTTTAATTGGGGTATCCATTATAATTCTGATTACATTCGCCAAGAATTAAAATCATGTCTGCATATTCATATACTGCATACTCCAAGTTAATACAACAACAGCAACAAAAACTCAGCTTAAACAATCAGTCAGAATGTAAAATTTTAATTCTCAACTTTTCACAATGACAAATGACAAAACAATAAAAACAAAAATTTCAAAAATAATCAGAACACCATGAGTCGACATGGTTGCCATATTTTATTTGTGTTAAAGATGTTGTTATCCAACTTCTAAACAGAATCCTGATAGTTCACAGAACACGTTAGGGGCAATTTCTGTTTGCAAATGTTTCCTTATTGAAGGACTAAATATTTCAATTAATTTGTTCATTTTCTTGCAATTTGGTGTTAAAGATATCAACTTTACCACTGTTGTACAAGAAAACTAAGTCCCAGAGGACAATTTTTTTCGCAGTTTTGCATTAAGCGCTAATGGGAGACAATGTTTACGTGCAGCTTTATAGGCATTTCTGGGACACCTCGTATATATTCTGATTTAGTCTAATTTGAAATTCATGAGTATTGGGAAGTTAACGTTGAACTTGATTATGACAGACATTAGGTTTTTATTAACATAGATTTCCTGAACTTTATGTATAGTTCACGGCCACACAATTTGCAAGAACTGTTTTTTAAATGAACTAAATAAGCTGTTTCACCACTCCTTCATTGAATAGTTTCTTATGATCCATTTTTGTTTGCAAATAATCAAATATGGGGGTGCACTGGCATAGAATATGGCTGAGAAATAAATTGAGAACTGGACATAACTGATGTGGATTACTTATAGATACAAAATCGACGTTTTTAAAAACAGTTGCCTGGTTTAAATCTACTTTAATTCAGTTATTTTGTGTTGAAATACCATTGTCTTAAGATGAATTACATCTAGTAAGCTTTGAATTTCCCATAATGCAATCTAACATTTTACTTGAAATTGGCAAGACTGTAAGTCTATGTCAAATTTGATTTTAGCACAAACTGACGCAAAACATAACCTGCTAACCTCGAATTTAACATAGACTTACAGTCTTGCCAATCTCAAATAAATGTTAGATTGCATTATGGGGAAATTCAAAGCATACTAGATGTAATTCTTTTTAAGACATCGGGTATAAGCCCAATGATTGATTTATGCACTTATATTTTTGAAAATTAAAACAGGATAATATACTAAAAGTAACTATGGTTTCACAGACGACGTCAAAGATAATTTGAAAATATCCCTAAAATGTTTCGAACAACCTCTCCAGTAGCTTGCTATGTTTTTTTTATAGTTATTTAAATCATGTCGCCTAATGAAATCTATTGTTAAAGCAGGAATTTTCACGACTTGTTTTTTAAAAACTTTGACCAGGTCATTCACATTAACTGATTATTGCAAAACGTTAAAGAAACTACTCATACTTTTTATCACTTAAATTGCATAATAGCGTACACAATTCTGCTCTACTTGTATAAAAAAGATATCCTGGAGTACTGACATGATACTTTCTATGGTTTTTTAAGGTCAATGCTTCATTTTATCGAAATTTATTGGTTTATAAGGTCATTTGATGCATATTTGTGTATATGAGGGACTTAATAAATTCTTGAAGAGGCATTTTTAGTCGCATATTTATTTCTGTTCAATAAATCTTTAAAATGAAGTTTAAAAATGGCCTCTTAAAAATTGGAATCAAGAAAGAAAATGATGTACTAAAAGCTATACAGATTGGTGGCAGCAAGTAGGAACATAGGGACATGCAAGGCAATTTTCCTTTTACACTATAATGCACCTAGATTTTTTTAAAATGTAGAATACTTCTGTTTAGTAACAAAACCGAGTAATTTATGTAGTTGATTGCAAAAAAGAGTAGATGAGTAACAAAAGCAGTGCAAGTAAAGTCTTGAAGCAAATGTAACAGTAAAAATAACACAAATACTGTAATAGTGTGATAGCTATTTGCCATTGCAAGACATCAAGGTGTCTGCCGTGAAAACTCAATTGTCATGTACTATGTCTTTATGTTCGCTCAAGCAGCCAACTAATAAATGTCAAAAGAAGGCTTAGCATGTTTTAAAAGCAATTTGATTATATATAAAAACAATTAAGGTATTTTAATCTTTGCTAAAAGTATTATAGATACTATTTTATAAGGTATTACGTGTGCTAGGAGGTATTTTATAATAATTGTTCGACAATTACTCAATTTTTTATTTTATAATAATTGTTTACTTCTTGCAGATTACGTTGATATTGTAAAGGAACTAAATTTTGTTGAATGACGTACCATATTTATGAAAGTTCAAGTTCAAATGATTCACTGCTTATCAAAGTGTTTATGTACTGCTTTATAGCCTGTAACATTCTATTATTAACCATCGGTACAAAAGCCCTTTAAAACTACTTAAATGCAAAGTGCAAATCCTTTTCTTTTAAATTCTGTAATTGCAGTAATATTATTGTAGTGCCAACCTTTACATAACTTAAGCAAACAATATTTTTTTTTTTTTTATTAGGATTACCAGTTCAACATTTTACAATGTTATGCATGGTTTTTATAACATAGATAAATATTTATTGTCAAGTAGAAATTGGTGCGGAGGAAAATAATTCCTCTAATTTTGACGGTTTTTATTCACTGTCACTTTCTTCTGAGCTCGATATTAAATCTTGAGGTAGTCGTCTTTTGAGCCTAATGTGAATGTTCTTGCGGCCGAGTTGTTGAAGGATATTGTTGTCGTTGTTGTGCAGATTGTTTAAAAATGTTCTTTTGATAAATTGCTCTATCGTGTCACTTTGATTTCTTTCTTGTAATTTGCTGTTATAATATGCTTCTTTCTCCCTCTGTATTGCTTGCCGAACAACTCTTCTCAATTCATTATAAAATTAGGGGCGTGTTTGTTGTTACATTTGACGCAACGTGGTTTAGCAGCGCAGTAGTTCTTGGTATGCCCATATTTTTGGCACCTATGGCACTGAGGAATATTAGTGGATTTTTTTCTTGCTTAGACTGTGACTATTGAGTGGAATATAGTTTTTAAATTGTAGGCCGGCTTCATTTACAGGTAATATGACTGCACATATGGGGATTGGGTTTTTGACATTATTTAGTAAGCGGGTCACAGTTGTTACAGGCAGTTTTTTTGCTAAGAGTTCCTCTTTGATTTCGGCGTCTGTGAGTGATATTGGCATGTTTTTAATAACTACCGATAGATGTTTTTCATTGGGATTTTGAAACGTATGAAATTCCACGGAGTTGTTCAAATATAATTTAGTCAGTTTACGGACGTCATCGCAATTAGTAAGGTTTATTTTGAGGTACTTACTGCTATAAGATGTAGTGAATTCTCTTTCTTCGGTAATCAGCTTAATATCGTTAATAATTTCCTTGTGGTTATTGGCATTGTGAATAAATATTGGTGGGATTTTAACTTTGCTAGTTACTGGGTTGCTGTCTGGATTTGGTGTTTTTGATTCACTGGTACTCGTCTCCTGTGTTGATAGTGGGAAGTACGGGTTGGTTTTGATTAGTTCTTCAGCATTCTAAGTATATCTTTTTACTACATCGTTGACAGTTGGCGACAAGTGATCGAAATTTCGCTTATTATTAGCATTGGACTGATCCATTGTCAATAATTTATTGTTTATTTACCCAGCCCCGACGGGCCGAGTTTTTGAACTTCCGGTAGCTAATCGCTAATGTACACTTTGATTTCACTGGCTTAAAACGAATGTATCTTGTTAATACCACGAATTTATCGGATAGCGCCCAGCCAGCTGAGTGCATGTACTGATAACGCTCGTTACACGAAATACATCCACTCGCTTCGAAATCAAACAATAATTTAAACAGTCTTAAAATGTATTCTCATTTGGTTAACATAATTTTGTTGCGTTGTTTATAGGACTATAATTTCACATCATCTTGATAAATATATATTATATATACAGAGTTTTTCAAAAACACGATGTTCAACTTAAGGAGGTTATAGTTAACCCTAAAATATAAATTGTTGCTTATAAACTGTTTCTTTTAAATTCCGCCCTGTTGAGTTACACCGTCCTAAAAAGGGAACTTCTGAACGGACAATAATTTGATGATACAAAAATATGTCCTAGAAGGCCTGATTTATTTAAAAACTCTTAGCTCTTGTAGCTATTTATCAAACTAATATTTTTTACACCTGCAGTTCCCAAACTTTTCAAGTTGCAAAGCACTTTTCAAGAGAGGCACATACAGATGCTCAAACGTCAAGTTTCGCTTCAAATGTGCAGAACACAAAGCAAGACGGCATTCGGGGTAGATGTAATGCACCTACTTCCGGTTCCCGACTTCGTGGAAATACACTCAGTAAACCAAGCTATTGACCTATTTACGATACGGGCTAGCACAAAGCTTATGTTAGTTTGTTAAATGTCTCATCCGCTGTATGTCGAATTTCTAGAATTATATGCTGCTGCAATAGATCAAGATATTTAGGGCCAATTAGAGTACGATTAATAACAAAATAGACCGATATGTTCTCATCCAGCATTCCTACCCCAACATTAAATTGTTGGGGGTACATTCTGTGGGTTGTAGCGACCATGCATGGGAAATGTCGACTCATCAGTGAAAACGACTTTTCAAAGGAAGTTTTTGCCATTTCTATTGCAGTTTCATAAAATTCCATTAATCTGAAACGGTTATCAGTAAGAATTTCGTGTGTCTTTTGTAGTTTGTAGGATTGTTAAAGATTTTGTCGTAAAATAATCCAAGCTGTCATTATCAGTAGCTACGAAAAACTTACGCAGAAAAAAGGCAACGATGTACTCGTGACCAAATCACAAATGGAAGTGGGCGATGTCCGTGCATGTACATCTCTTTATACTATCTGACCCGGAGGGCGTGGCCGAGGGCCAATGAACATGGCCGACGGTCAATGTAACTTCAACAAATCATACAAGATGGAGGACGGTATTGGCCCATCATCTTTGTTCAAAAGTTTATTATCTCGGTTCTTAAAAATGGCCAAGCTTTCAAAAGAATTTAGTTGCTTTGTTGACGTTAACGCCTTTACAATTTTTAGGTCATCGTGTTTTATACTATGACTCGTTTCGTAAATATGTTGGGCAATACTTGATTTTTCGAATCTGTTGAATCTAAAATGAGCTCAATTTTGCATGATTTGTTGAAGTTACGTTGACCGTCGGCCATGTTCATTGGCCCTCGGCCACTCCCTCCAAGCAGACAGTATATATAGACGTAAAATGCGCGGACATCGCCCACTTCCATTTGTAATTTGGTCACGAGTGTATCCTTGTCTTTTTGCTGTGTAAGTTTTTCGAGCTACCGATAATGACAGCGTGGCTGTCAAAATAGCAGTTGTTAAATATTTTTGTAGTGAGGGATTTTAACGAATTTGTGATATGTTAACATTTATAATTCGAGTTTCCTTGCCTTTAGGAAATTCAACTACAAAAACTGTCAGAAAAAGTTACACTAGCTTCGAACTAGTAATTTTTTCGTTAAATTGTCAAGCTACGAAATTCTTATTAAAATGTCAAGTTTACTTCTACAAGAAAAAGCTCTTGTGTAATTATAAGTGAAAAATGTAACATTGCAAAATATAAAGACAGTGCAAATTGATGGCATTATATAAATGCATTTTCTATCGTATTAGTGGGTACAATTAGAACAAAAAAAAGTATGCTCAAGTGTTGAAATGTATACAGGATGTAAACAATGGTGGTAGTTCTATTACTCTTCAGTGTTGTAGTTCCTTAAGATATAATTTCAGACCCACGTTCATCGGCACCTTTCCTTGTTTTCTTGAGTACCTACCATTACGCCTAAGAAGTTTATAACACTGTTGTTTTTACAACCTGTATAACCATGTCACCTTGTTCAACTAGATTCAATTCTTGTAGCTACAAAAATTAATAAATATTTTCTTTTTCAGACTCTCGTAGTACAAGTAAAATGTTTTGAAGAAATAATTAATATAGGCTACGCTGTATATCGGATTCATGGACTTCCTTGGTTTCGGTCGTTATCATGGTACTTTCTCCTGACTTCAAACTATTTCTTCTACGGAGAGAGTTTAGTTGAGTATTTCGGGGTCGTCATCAATCGAACTGTAAGTAGTAGTTTTTGTACATAAAGTTAATAAATAATTCTTGTGGGGGAGCATGACCGCTAAAATGTTTTCTGTTTCAACTATATTGTGCAGCTTAAAATGTTACACTTATTTAATCACAGCAAACATTTCAGTAACTTAACAAATATGTTAAGTAAAAGAGTGTTATATTTCGATTTCAGTGTGTTGTTGATAATTTTTCTATTTATCAGATAGCTAATAAAGTGTTTAATTATCAGTACTAGAACCCTCAGTGTCATGCAATTATTGTGCCATTTATTTAAAACTTGCATAGTCTCATAAGCTTAAACCACTAATTACATAAAAAATAAAAATCGAGCAATAATTTGATCCATCATAAGGTAGGTTACAGGAGAACTGGTTTACAATAAGTACCTGTAAGTGGGCTGTTCTGATTACTCAGCCACTTTCCTTACTTAAAATAATGAATGTGACTAGAATCAATTAATTTAAATCAGTAAAAGGTTGCAACAAAACAATTAGATCGTGGGTAAAAACAACAGAGAGGACTCAAGTAGAGGTAAGCAGATGAATAGAGAAAGAACAATCGGACATGAAAAAGATACTAGATGCCACAGCAGGGCTGCGAAAAAATATGCAGGAAAATAATCGAGAGATCTGAGCAAACAGTGAAGAAATTGGAAGACTAAAAGAGGGAATGCTCAAAAAAGAAGTGCAGACACGATTGAGCAATTGGAAGCAAAGTTTGAAACGGAAAAGCAAAAAAGAAGAGGAATATTATAATTGAGGGGTGGACAAATTGAGAGCATAAAGTAACAGGAGTAGACGTAGAGAGTTTCCTACAAGATAACTTGGGGGTGAAGGTGGATATAAGAAGAGTTTTCACAGGAGGAAAACAGAAACAGAACAAGCCAAAAGTTGCTATCGCGGAGATCGGTTTGAGGTACTGTCAGAAAGAATGTACTATTTATAATAACCATAATAAACGTCCATGCCCCAACAGAAGAAGGAGAAAAAAAAAAACAAAAATAAGTTTTTGGAAAAACTGCAAGTGGTTGACAGGTTGCCCAGAGGAGACTTTAAAATTGTTCTCGAAGACCGAAATGCCAAAATAAGGCAAGAAGAATTATCGGAAACAGTGATTACTCGAGAAAACCTCTAGGTGAAAACCATGAAGAAGGGGTAGACATACTGATGAGGAAAACAGCAACGAACAGTCTGCTAGAATGAAAACCAATAAGTAGCAAAATCATCACAGCACACAATACCGTTTGTATATAAAAAAATGATCCTTGTTCATTGCTACATCCCAACAGAGGCAGTAAGTGAGTAAGGTACACAACCACTGTAAATGAAATGAGTGATTTCAGTGCCAAAGTAGGCAGTGACAACATGAATATGGAACAAGCCATGTGAAAATATGGAACTAGACAAATGAATGGAAATGGTGAACTTTTTGTTGACCTTTGCATAACTCAAAACTGAGTCACTCTTTTCGCACAAGCAAATACGTAAGGCAACATGGGTCTCTCTAACTGAACTATAAACCAGATAGACCACATAGCAATAAGCAGAAAGTGGAGGAGATTTCTTGTAGATGTATGCAGTCGCCGAGATGGACTACCACCTAGTACCGTATGATCAAAAACTTTAATCCTGTGGAAGGTTGTGGAATTTTTTTGTTAAAAATTTATGCTGGCAGTCATGGTAGTAAAATTCACATTGGCATTTTATGTCAGTTTAAGGTTGTGTCACTAATGTCATTTTAACGAACACAAACGTTTTTATTAAATACATAAAAATGTTAATAACAAAAATAACTGCAGCTGTTCATAGTGATTTTTTCCATTTTCCATACACAGCACTACTTTGTGTTCAGTATTAAACATTCTGTCAAAATTAAGTGATTTTGTGAAAACTGTATAAAGTAAGTTTTTGCACTTTCGGGACTAAAGTTGGCACTTTAGTCACTTATTTCAGGGACTAAAGTAGCTCATTTAATCTCTAGGGACTTAAGTTATTACTTTAGTCCCTAGGGACTAAAGTAAAAATGTTACCGTAACTGTGGTAAATATATGTACACACGAGGTTAGTAGGTTAGGTTTTGTTTGTCATTTGACACACACTGACGCAAAACTTAACCTGCAAATCTCGAATTTGACATAGACTGTCAATATACTTCAGTACTGCCAACTGATTCTGGCTATCCAGGGCCTGCTGTAAAATAGTAAAATTCTAATTGTTGGTTTCCAAATTGACAGATTCCTAAGTTTTCAAATGCTTGATTATAATTTTCCCAAAAGTGCAAAATATAGCGTATATCACACGGGACTAAAGTGCCTAAATCCCTTGAGTGATTATCTCCCTCGGGCCCTATGGGCGGGCCCTCAGGAAATAATATTCACTCGCGGGATTTAATGATGCACTTTAGTCCCTCATGATATAATATACTATTTTTTCCTTTAAAAATTTTCAAGGTCAAGATAAATTGGCAAAACTGCTTTTTTTAAATTATTAGAAAATATTATTTTTGTCAGGTTTTTCTGTAAACGACTTGTGTCATTTTGACATTTAAAATTAAATTGTCAGCTTTTTTTTTAAATGAATACGCGTAGGAAACGGAATCTTTTAAAATTAAATGTAAAAAAAGCAATTCTGAGGTGCGCAGAGGAACTGTTGGAGCTGCAGCCTAACATGCCAGAAGAAGAAGTTTACGAAAGATTACCTACAAACAAAACTCCTTTAATGTCATATTTTAAATTTCCCACCAATTTTTAGTTCTAAAAAGTTACTAAAACAAGTTTTACCAACATATTTTTTTAAAGATAACCCAAGTAATGCCAACATAAACCCTAAATTCTTTGACCTTCAAAATTGTATAGGAAAAAAACGTACTTTAGGTAATATTATTAAGTACCTTTACTCACCACTGCCAACATAAATTAGATTTTTTTAAATCCACAGCCATCTAAAGGATAAAAGTTTTCGTTCAGACGATAGTTGCAGCTATCAGTGGTAAAAATAAAACAAAACCACACTACAAAATGACAACAAATAAACTTGGACAGACTAGGTAATAGAGAAACACTAGCAAACCTCAAAAATGATAATATAAAGAGTCGAATTAATTGATACAACATATTCATGAAAATCAAACAGGCAAGTGGAAGAAAATCCAGGAAATTATTATAGAAACAAGTAATACATACTAGCAAAAAAAAGTACAAAAAGAGGAAGGACTGGATAAGGATAAGTATAACTCAAAACGCCTGAAATAAGATTAGACGAAGACATCACATCAGGAAGAGGAAAAAGACGAACTAAAAAGACTTTATGAGGAAGCACAGGTGACTAGATGAGTTAGCTCATAAAGCTCAATCTGCGGCAGAATTAAGAAACAATAAAGAACTGTACAAAATAACAACAAATAGCTAATAAGAATGACATATGTGACTGTCTTAACTATTAAATACAAAAAAGGTAAACAGCTTCATACAGAAGAATAACAGCTAAGAAGGTGGCATAAATACTTGACCGAAATGTTAGACTCACAATAGGTAAATACCGATATGACAAGAAAAACGCTTATTGCTCGAAATCCATTGGAGAAAAAGTAATTGGCAATAAATCGTTTTTGTAGAGAACTTTGTAAGGAACATTTTTAGTAAGTATAAAATTTTCTGTGTGACCAATGGTTTCTGAGAAAAACACTAAAATCCACCGCAGTGCGTGTTAGGGGTGGTTTTTGGGGTCAAGCTACCACTTCGGAGTTGGGAACTCTTTTGTTTTTGAAAGCTCTTCCATTGGTGCGTATAACCTCCAAACGGCAAAACTTTATAATTTCTTTTTCCTATTGGACCATTATAGGTCTAATATAAATGGATTATTAATAATAGAACCAATTTAGAAATCCCATTCAGAAATGGGAGTACCAATAAAGATAATTAACCTAATTAAAGAACTGTATAGTAGTGCCACCTGTCGAGTAACCCACAAAGAAAAAGTAAGTGAACCCATCTTCGTTAAGACCCAAGTAAAATTAGGATGTATTCTCTCCTTTATCTTATTCAACCAAGTCCTAGACTCAGTGTGTTACAGGCTAAATTTTACATTGCAACACTATGCCAGTTTGTTACCAGCGAAAACAACAATTACAACAAATCGGGAAAATACAAGGATTGTTTGGCCCAACTACATTACGGTGTCCTGTAACAAAGTTTGCCAACTATACTCAGTGGGAGGGCGAGGTTCATTACGATGCATAATAATAGGGTAACGACCTGTTTATTTGAATAAAGGTGTTAATTGCCTTGAGCACCACTGACTTTGTTAGAAAAGTACCCCCTTTGAAGTCTGAAATGGGAGGATAGTTGCTTAGTTTTGGTGCCAGTAGTATATTGAGTCTTAGTTCGAACATGCATGGAGTTACCTTGTAATTATTAGCTGCCGGTGCACTTTATATAACGGTACATGAAACAAAAATACACATATTGTCACATGCAAAAACCAAAAATAAAAAGTGGCAAGGATTTAAATCAATTGAAATTAAATGTGCATATAAATGTGAGTCCTCAAATGGACAACAAACACAACGGTTAGTTATATATTTAATATTACAAAACGGGGGTTCACGTGCTGCAACCAAAATAACAGCTGTACTTTCCCCAAATCTTATGCACGAACGCAATACAATCAAAGCTATAAATAGCCACAGATTACACTTGAAATTGTCAACATATTACTAATTAAAATGTGCCACAAAATGTTTTTCGGGCCGTATCACCGTAAAACTACGTCAGAACACCTTATAGTGTTCGGGCAGCTAATATTCAGAAGCGACAGCAGAAGGGCACCTTACAGCAAAAGCACTCTTAAGCTGAAGCTGGTTCGTGGTAATAAGTCAAAAAAACAAACAAAAGGATAACATAACAATAAAATTTAACCATGTAAATCTAACAGAAGTGGACAATTACAAATACTTAGAATTACACATAGACAACAAATTACAGTGGACGAATCACATATTCTTAGTGACAAAAAAAATTGCATCAATGATAGGTGCGATAAGAAACTGTTCTAACTACCTAAATACCGAAACTAAAAATATAGTTTATCACTGTCAGATCGTACAATTAGGTACCTGATTCCCTGCTGGGGAAATGCTGCTGGCTGCCACATAAATATGCTACAGTGGATGCAAAATAAAGCAATAAAATCTCTTCTCAACATAAACCGTATGACTCCGACAGTGCAAGTATGTAATCAAACAAAATTACTAAATACACAGGACTTAAAAAATTTAGAACAAATTAAACTTATTTATAATATCTCTTGTGGTGAAACAAAAAGTAACTGCCAAGTTACAAGAGTGGACAATGTGCACAGCTATAATATACGGTCACAGTTACAATTTCGCAGTGAATATCGCAAAACAAAAAATACACAAGATTCCCCCCTATACTTAAATACTTAGTTAATTAGAAAACTGACATTTAACACGTATTGTTCAATATTATAAAAAAATTGTAGCATATATTGTTAGGTTGGGTTTAAAAAAATTAAATTTCATTTTATTACTAAGGGCCTAGGCCTCGGTACTAGTTACTTTCTTGTAATTGTTTTGAGGTCAGAAATAAAGATTTATTTATTAAAAATATTTATTGATATTTGTCCAGAAATATCGATAACTATCGATATTAATCGATAACTATCGATATTAATCGATAACTATCGATATTAATCGATAACTATCGATATTAATCGATAACTATCGGTATTTATCGATAAATATCGATATCTATCAATATTTCTCAGTTATCGATAATCGATATCAGAATTTTAATATCGCTCAGCCCTACTGCGGGGTGTAGATCATCGAAACGACGAGTAGAAGTGGTGAACATGATGACCAATTGCGGTTCCCTTGGTAATTAAGCACATTAAAACCTTACTTGGTTGAAATCCACCAACAGGCATTTTTGTAGAACTACAGCAACATACAATGGAAGGGTTTTTCGGCTATTAACCCCTACATTGCCTCCAAACTGAGAAACCACCCCACATACACACCAAAGCACTGGCCTCGTTAATTAGCTACCATCAGCTTTGCTATCAGTTTGATGACCCCTGAGGGGTACCCATAGATATCGTTAAGCGAATGATAAATAACAGCAAATGTCCAAATGTAAAACCCACGGGATTCTGAGGGAATCCAGACAGCGCCTGCAGCAAAGCACTGGATTATTGTACACAGCATTCAATTGCTGTTAAAGAATGGGAGACAATTCATGTTACATAAATTTCCTTTTGTTGAGCTCCCAGGCTCATTCAAATGGTTCACGTATGGCCAGCACAGGACAATGGAGGCTAAGCCAGGGCCAATACAGAGGGCTCAATCCTAGAATATTGCATCCAGGCAGCAACTGGTTCAAGATCGCTAGATGTAATCAAGGTCAAGGTCGTCTGCTGCACATGGAACTGCGAGCCTCACATCAACAGCAGAGGGATTAATTGGGGCTCTGAATAGACTTACCCCAAAATCTGGGTCGTGTGCAAATGAATTCAAACAGCTTTCAACCAAAAAAAAAACTCCGTCAAGAATTGACATGAGAGGAAACTTTTGTAAGAACCGCCAGAGCTGCATAAAATCGCTACATAAGCGAGGGCGTATCCCAGCAAAACTACAACAACATGCCCGTGGATTTCTGAGCGATCCAAAAGGAAGCTTAACTGCTTGCAAACGTCGCACACAACGAAAAGAAGGCGGAACGGGATGCTCCGGCCATAGCTATCACTATCGCTTCACGCACCGATTAAAACAAAATACAAACAGGTTCAAATTATGGCCCATAGACTTGAGAATTAACTAGATCGTGCTCAGAGACCTGCACTTATAAAGATACACTCTGACTGTAACAACTTGAAATTAACAAAAAATAGAAGATTGCAAACTTCTGCTGCAATGAAAGAATGTTATTCTCAATCTTTTGCTTAGAAATGAGAAATGTATTATATTAGAAAAACTGCTTATTCTTCTTACTTAATTTTTTTGTATTATTTGGTTGCTTTGGTGTATCGCTTCAAATAAAAAAAATAGCCTAGGTCAGGTTTTAAGTAAATGGCACAGTATAAAATACGCAGTGTTTAGGTGCACTCCAAACGGGGAAAATCTAGAATTGGACCTCAAATTACCTATTAATTAAATCAGAAAAGATCGTTTCAGGCCTTAGAAGCGCTATAAGGTAAAATTGCGAACGTGAATTCGCTTTTCCGGCGCCGGTGCATTACAAAGCAGCTTAAGCCCGTCAAGCCTGTTAGGTTATTTGCAAGTGTTGTTATTGTTGTAATACTGACAACAGGTAAAAACAAAATATGCGTTGACGTCAAATCAGTGACAATAACGGTTTGGAGTGCACCCAATACTAAAAATTGCTTGCACTGTGGAGTACACCTAGACACAGGATATAAAATATTATATGAAACTTAAATCTTAGAACAGTTTGTATGCACACTGATAATATTTTAAAAGTTATCAACTCATCTAATTTCTCTACTAAGTTTGCTAAAGAAATGCATAATTATCATTAGGTAAACTTGTTAAATTTATATAATAGTACTTTATGTAACTAGTCCTCAAAGCAAGGCTTTAGGGGACGAGTCGTAATGTTTCCGGACGAGGCGGAGCGAAGCGCAGCCGAGTCCGTAATATAAAGATGAGTCCTCTAAAGCCATTTGAGGACGTGTTGCATACAACGTTTTTTTGTATTAGCTCTCCAAACATTATAATATGAAGTTTCAATTACCATTAACGCGGCATTATATTAGGAGGCCGCGCGAAAATGTATTTTTCTCTCCCCAAACTGGTTACTTTGGAAACTGTCTAGGATCCTCAAAATGGCCATTTAGAGGCCTTGTACTTAAAGTCGTCATGGCAACTAATGTTTGAGTCCGCTAAAATGTTGCCACGACGACTTTAAGTACAAGGCCTCTAAATGGCCATTTTGAGGATCCTAGACAGTTTCCAAAGTAACCAGTTTGGGGAGCGAATACAAAAAAATTGTTTAATGTATGAAGATCAACATGACAAATTTATACTAATTCATAATTTTTACTCTAGGATTTTTTGCGAGTGCTGGTTACTTATCATCGATTCATCTCGTTTTGCCTCTACTGTGGGGGTTTCGTGTGGTTCGTTCTTAGTCTAGTCAAAAAGTACTACATGAAGCAGTTCTCTCTCTTTGCTTGGACACATGTTGCTCTGTTGATCGTTGTAACTCAGTCGTATTTGATTATCAAGAATATATTTGAAGGACTAATCTGGTTTATAGTACCTGTTTCGATGATAATTTGCAATGACATAATGGCGTACGTGTTTGGATTCTTCTTTGGAAAAACGCCATTAATAAAGCTGTCTCCTAAAAAGACTTGGGAAGGCTTCATTGGAGGAGGAATTTCAACTGTTGTATTTGGCTGTCTTGTAAGTATATGTTAATATGTTATATAGTAGTAGTTATATGGTAAGTGCCACATGAAATGCATTTTCTATTCCCATAAGGTTATTTTGTCATCTTCTTGTTATTGATACAGAAGAGTTTTAAATAACTACAAAAAATTGAAGAGTTTACATTTGGTTATATTTACTGTTTGAATATGGTCAACGAAAAACGTTCGATATTGTGGTTTTTTGGTGGCAATAGAACAGATAAAAAGGCTGTTAAACCTTGCAAGTGTTTAATTATACCAAGTGAAATTGTTTAATGTTTTCATTTTTAGTTCTCATGGTTATTGTGCCATTATCCATACTTCGTATGTCCCATAGAGTACAATGAAGTTGAGGGACGTATGACAATGGAATGTGAACCTAGCGTACTGTTTAGACCTGAAGAGTACACTCTGCCTGGGTTCTTGTCAGGAATACTGAATCTAGTAAGTAGTACATGTGCTAAACTACTCTCGTACTTTTTTTGGTATCCATAAAAAGAGAGTTTTCCGTTCTTTCGAAAACTTAGTTTATATGGAAATTCTTTTTAGCTCGGTATGCGAAATACGATCAATTTATATCCCTTTATACTACATTCTCTGTCGCTGTCGGTATTCAGCAGTGTCATTGGGCCCTTTGGTGGCTTTTTCGCATCAGGATTTAAACGAGCTTTCAAAATAAAGGTAAGATTTTTACAATTTTGTACAATTTTGTTTTATAAAATATATTATGATGATATTGCACGTCTCAGTATTTTGCACCTGAACGCTAGTTAAGTAATTCGATTTAAAGTCATATTAAAAGCAGCATTGAGTTGATTTAGGTAGAGTTAATTGAAGGTAACTCAGGATAAGGTTCCGATTATAAATTAGTATCGAGAGATCCAAAAAAAACTGTTCCTCAGCGGGCTGTGGAAATTCAACGTATGAATAATATGTTGGTGACACTGTACGTCAATGTCAAATTCGAGATTAACAGGTTAGGATTTGCGTCATTTTGTGTCAAAACTGACGGAAAACCTAACCTGATAACCTCGAATTTGACGTTGACGTACAGTGTCACCAACATATTATTCATACGTTGAATTTCCACAGCACGCTGAGGAACAGTTTTTTTTGGATCTCTCGATATTTAAGGATGAAGTATATGAATTATTATTGGGTTCAAATAAGATGATTTTACATTTAACAAAGAAGATTCAATAGGAAAACTACATTCAAGTTGGAAATAACGTAAAAACAAAGCTAATATGATATTTAAAGTTAATTTATTAAAAAATATCAAGTGAATTATAATTAGTTAAATATTTTAAATCAAGTGAGTGATTGACATAAAATATTGAAAATAGTATGTCACTATAGGGACACATAATAATAGGATCAACAAGAAGAAAAATTGTAAGAATTTTTACAGAGATTTTTTTATTGGCATAAAATAATAAAACCCAATACAATTATAGTTGGTTTTTTAAATAAAATGATAGAGGGTGTGTAAACACATAGTAAAACGGCCAAGGCAAGATTTTGGTCATAAGTGTAAGATTTGGATTGTGGAGGTGCTTGCCGATGTAACGTATTCGATATTGCTAGAAGTCCAGGTGCAGGTCGTTGCAGTGTGGGGATGTCAACAGCATCCACAGGTGGAGAGATTTGCAGTTGAGTTAAGCAATGCTGTTTGTGGTTAGAGTACTGCTGCCGATTGTGGAAGATGTTAGTAGAACACAATTGCTGATACGAACTCCAGGGAGAAGGCCTGTACTGCACGCCTAGCCGGCTACTGAAAGTTTAAAGCATCAGAATGAAGTAATTGCGTGGAACTACACATGAATATGTTTATAAAACATAAGAGATCAATTGATGAGCTAATAAATAGTAAAAGAAAGCGTACTTACCTATTTAAACAATATTGAAGGTGTTATTTATTGTAAAAATATGATATTGAGGTTAAAAGTAGCTTCATTTCGAATTACCATATAATACAACTCTTATTAAACTTACTAGCATTGAATACAATTACAGAGAGTACAATACAATGAACCTACCTTAAATTAGAGTCGATTGTTCTACTAGAGCTAGACAGTTAAATTTGCTATTTAGTTTAATGATTGAACAAAAGGCACAATATTAACTAGTCATTTGAAATTCTAAAAATTCAATTATTGAATATGAATAGCTAAAGTGAAATATAAATAAATCTATACCATAAAATCGGTGGTCTCTTTCTTTGTATCTTTGTTCGCTATCTTCTCTGAAGATACTGGACTGATTAAATTGTACGATGGCTTAAAATTTTGCAAATTTTTAGACTTAGACTTGAAACAGCTGATGTGGTACGTTCACAATGAACTCTTCAGTGCCAATTTCAACGTCAAATTTAAAAGAACAATTAAATCGTGTAATTTCAATGTTTATCTATCAACATTTTTGTATGTATAATTGGTAAGGTTGTATGTGTTTTTGATTGTGATATGTAGCACCCTTTCCCACCGAAGCGTAGCTCGGGTAGGGATGGTAAAACCTGTTCCGCTAAAGGATCAAGTGCACCTGATCCGACTCCGACTCCGAACTAGGTGCAAGAAACTAGGTTCAGTTCCGCTTGCGGTCACGGGGAAATTGCAGGTCTCGCCAGACGCTGGAGCGGTCGGAGTCGGATCTCGGCCTGCACCTACAGTCGCATGTTATGACTCAAATGTTATAATGTAGGGGACGTGACTTTGATTTGAATCCGACGGCTCCAGTTGAAAGTTTTTGCTGAGTCGTCTATTTCAATTGTAAAAGATTTCTTTGATTGCATTAGCAGGGCATCAATAACTATTACAATTAAATATGTCTATTACAATTTAAAATTATGAGATGTTTTCCCTTTTTTCTATTTTTACCTTACAGTAGCCTACATGGTCTATAATTTTGGCACAACACACGAGGCATTGTCATAACAATCCAGCAATTCCGAATCCGAATCTGAAATTCCTTGCGTAGATTATGCAGTTCCTAGTCAGTTACGAACGATTGCGAAGCGCAAACCGCGTCGATCTATTTCCATTCAGATTTCAAATTCGACGTCTTTAGAGTCCGAGAAAGAGGAGCGATCCGATCCACTTCGTAGGAGCGAGAGTCCGGCATTCCGTTCCGCCGCTCCGCGCTCCTTAGCGCTGGGGCGGTTTGGCTTAGGTGCAAAACGGTTCGATTCATTGAAGGAACGACGGATCACTCCTAGGTGCGAGAGTCCGGCATTCCGTTTACAGGTCCGCCGCTCCGCGCGCTGGCACGATTCGAATTAGGTGCACAGCGGTTCGATTCGTTGAAGGAACGCCGGATCAGGCGACCTACTCTTTAAAGGACGCTGAACCAGGTGCACCTACTCCGGCATTCGAACTAGGTTCAAAAGAGTAGGTCCGGGAATTGACAACCATCCCTAAGCTCGGGTGATTCACTTGTAAATAATAAAATTGCTATAAGTATCACAAGCTATGAAAGCACTGCAATATATTTATTAAAACTGAATTATTTATCGTACATTTTTTAAAAACAATTTAGTTTTAGTTTGTATGCTGTGTATATCTACTTCTATCAGTTGTTTTAATAATATTGTAAATTGTTAGGAACGTACGGCTATTTAGCATTAGTTTCTCGGTTCCAAATTACGTTTCCGCATGTATTTAGGCGTCTTGAGTCATCCGCTTGCAGTTAATGGTTTTGAACGCACTCATTCTGTGTCAGCGATCGGCTTCGACCCGCTTGGAGACGTGAATTCGTGTACATATTTGAGCCAGAATAGAGATAGTTGCCATGTGTTCGAGAGAGCAAGTCGGAGGTTTTGCCCTCACCACTTTTCGATGCAGCTGTCTTTCCGCATTTTTCGAGGCAGATTGGACCACCCCGTGTTATCTTCGAAATGGTCGTAAGCCACGCACCCTTCGGGGTTGTGTAGGCGTACGTGGGCAAGGCTTTGCAGTTGTTTATTTGTGCTAATTAACGTCTAACAGTCGTTCCTTCAGTGTGTGTGTGTGCGTTCCGCATGTTTTGATGTCGTTTTTCAAACTCCGCGTTGTGAAACATATTTTGTTCTGTACGCAAGTGTTGTGCCTCTTATTGAACTACACGTGAGGTAGCCTTGGCTTGGGGCAAACGTAATGTGGTTATTTACTGTTGTAAGCCTTGGAGACGGACTCTTTGTGAAAACTCATTAGCAGCTTACCAAGTTTTGCAAAGCCATCGCTTTGTCGTTCTGCCCTTTTGTACGGGCTTCGAATTTCGCTTTTGTGAGGGGATTATCCCATGGTTCCGCCTCAGCCAGCAGCTTCTCACAGTTGGTGCAGTCCCCTTAGGTGTCTTCTGTAGTGTTTGGAAAGCGACCGAGTGCAGTAGCATGGGACATCAGTTGTAGCTAGCCAAACTTCTTAAGGTACCGTTATAATATTGTTAGCAACTTTTACAGTGCGAATTTAAAGTGTACACGGTGTTTCGCCGAAGTATCGGACAGTTGACGTAACGTTGCAATCGTTTAACTTTTATTGTGTGCCCTTTTACATTTGTCAAGCCATTTTAGTTGTGTACCTGTCGATTTAATTCAGTACCATCAGATTACATGAGCCTGTTTAACTTTCCGTGGTGGCAGATTAAAATGTGTCACAACTGTTCCATGTTTAATTGAATACCGCGTTTTTAGTTCGATTAATTGAGTCAGTATTTGGATTATCCAGTGTTCATACCGTTTACCAGTAATTTCAACAGTTGATGTCAATTTCACCGACTATTTTAATAGATTAAGACGTTATGCAATTTACGTATCTAATGTTTACTAACCCATTTTGCATTGTTCTGTACCGTTTGTGCATTTAACTATTTTTCTTAATACATTTCATGTTCGTTAACTGTGGTTTTCTTTTGTTGTTGTGCATGCGATATGTATGTCTATTTTTACAGTTGTAAGAGGAGCGTGATAATCGAAAGGTGAAGCTTTTATGCTTCTACTTTTCCTAGGTGGTGTTTATTATTAGGGCGTTGCCTGGTGTGATTTTGTGTCGAACCACCTCTCGCTCCACTGAAGTTTAGTTGGCAGCTCTTTGGTAACGGGCTGGGGCAGCGATCTTATGTATTTCATTTCCAATTGTGAGTTAGCTTATGCGCTAGTCGTTTATAGCTTTGTTTTCTGTCTTAATCGGTTTAGCCTGTAACAATATCCAAAAAAGTAAATTTTAAAAATCAGTGTATATACTACACTTAGGCCATCAAACAGATGAAGTTATATAATTATATACCTACCACTTTTTCTAATGGTTACATGTGTTGGGTTATCATTCAGCCCCAGTCGGTTTTACACAGCAGTAGTAATGACTGCACAATATTTCTACGAATCTGCAGATAATTATCAACATATTGTGTTAGTACAATGTCAACAGTATATTGGTGGTATACTTTGGCGCCCCAACTATAGAAATGTCTTGATTGCTTATCTGCAATTTTTAAAAACCAATGCTTTATTCTAAATTGTTGTTATCGTGATATAGATTTTTACTGTTATGACATTATTTTAACTCGTGTCTGCACATGCGTATTATGATAAAAAACTAAAATTAGAATGTTACTATAAAATCGAATTACTTACACTGTAGCTGTAGCAAACTCGACGATCTGTATTAATTATTATGTTTTCAAGGACTTTGGTGATGTAATTCCCGGACATGGTGGAATTATGGACCGGTTCGATTGTCAGTTTTTGATGGCAACATTTGTAAATGTTTACTTGACCAGCTTTATTCAGACAGATAGTCCACAGAAACTGCTAACACAAGTGCTGTATTTGAAGCCAGAGCAGCAACTCCAACTGTTTCACATGCTTAAAGATTCTTTGGGGAATAGAAATTTGTTAGAGCAACCTGTTAATTAAGGTAAAGTACCAGGACCATTGCAGAAGTATATTATTTTTACTTTAAAGTGCAATATGTAAAGAAACTGACTGATTGTAATGATAGTAGTCACGGAAGCTTCGGTGCACTTAGTTTTTTAAGAATATTTAGTTGTATTTCGTTGAACCCGAATAGTTTGAATTATACAATTTTATAAATCAAGTCCAATATACAAAAACATTCAGTATATTAAGTTCTATTTTATTATATAAAATCATATTGACCTATTCTTGCTATAATTTTTACAGTATATAAGCATTTAGTAGTACCCATAAGTTTGGTAGCAACTTGAATCTTAATTACCATTATCAGAATTACTAATTGGTTAGTATTAGACTAACAGTCATTCCTCGTGTTTTCATTGAACCAAAATTGCTGTAATGTAATAACGACTAGTTATAGCCATGGCTGTTTCAAATGTCTTGCTGCTGGATATAGCAAAATTATGTACCTATTTATGTATATCATGTTAAATTATAGTTGATTATATCTTCAAGTTACAAATTATTTTAAACTATTTAAAATATAGCCGTAGTATATTTGGTTGTGTTTTTTTAATAAGAAGCGTTATGTAAGAATTGTTGATGGATTATACAGGAAAAATTTTAATTGTAGATATTTATATAATTTAAAAGTCAAAGCATTAAGTGCCATTGAAGCCATTTTAATATTATCCGTTAATTGATTTTGCAAACTACAAAAATACATTATTTACAGTTTAATACTCTTTAGTATTGTTTGGCCCATGTTTTGTATGTGATGTATCTGCCAGTATTGATATGCGCAAAAAACATAAAAGTTTATGCTTATGAAAACGTTAAGTACAAATCAAAATGCCTTCCGTCTTGCCTGTTTAGAAAATCTTAAATATACAAACACTAGACATATGCAGCATTGGTTTCTGCGGAAAACAAGAAGTACTACAAAGTACTACAAAATCAGGAAAAAAACAAAACTATTTTCCATTTAACTAATTTTGTAGCACCTCTAGTGTTTGAACGGTATTACAACCTGTGTAGCTAATGGTGAGGTGAGGATTTGCAAAGAAGTGAAATCAATATTAGAAGGAAAAGGAACGAATTGGTCGCAATTAAAAAAATTAGCAAAAAACGTGTACCTACAGATTGTAATGACATTCGCCTACTTTACTCACTTTTTAATTAACAACAAAGTTAATCACAGAAAAACTTATTTTCGGTTTACACTTAAGTTGACATAAATTTAATTTTACATTAACAAACGGTAATGCCTATTAGCAAAGAACCTCTCCGATATAAAACCACGCAGCTATTCGACACTAAAACAAAGGTTAAAAAGGGCGGAATAGAAGCAGCATAAAGGAGTAACTTTACAGATCATGTCAGAGGTAAAATGACAAGACTTCATAGATGACTCCAATAAAACGCAAGAACGATTTTGAAAGATGCATGACCAACGAGTACTCCAGCAGGCTCCTAGTTACAAAAACAAAGGGAGCCAAAGCTGCGGAAGGTGAGAGAAAAGATATGAAATCGATATTGATTTTTGGAACTTAAGTTTTAAGTTTTGAATTTTTAATGTATTGTATTTATAAATCATTCTGACTTACCCCGTATCACAATTGGATGAAATAAATAAATATAAAATTGTCACGAGAACAGTACTAACAAGCACAGTGGAAACTGTAAATTATAGAAATTGTGGAAAATGTAAGGGAGATTATGTTAGAAGTGAAAACATGCATACCGAATGCAAAAATCAGGCAATCAATAGTGGCGTTCTTCTTCCAAGTTGCTATAAATTGTAGGTTATGTGACATGCCACAATCTTCACAACAATTATTCTTGAACAATCAGCAAAAATAATTAAACCTAAGTAAGTACTTTACAAAATAAAGCTTTTGCGAGTATACAGGGTGAGGCACCACTTGCAATATCCCCATTTATTATTTTAATATGAAATACTTGCATTCTTTAATTTTTTAAGAGCCGCAACGCCATCTTTATTTAAAAAATTACATCGTCCAGTTTGATAGACATTTTTTTCTCTTTTGATAAACTAAAGCCCACAGTCTTAATTATGTTTTTGAGAAAAGTACAAAAGAACATGGTTGTGCATTATTTTTTAATCAAACAGCTTTGTAGATAGGTAAGATGGGAAATATAGCGTTTATCGGAAATATAATTGAAAAGTAATATGACTGGTATGATGCATTTATACAAATCATAAACCAATATTTTGATATTTTTTATTTAACCTGCAGTATTGTTTTAGTAATATGCAATGAGAAAAGCAGAGCTGAGTAAAATCGTATTGATGACGTTTACATATTACATAAGATGATTAAATTTTTCCAAGTTATCGTCAGATGTTAAGGGGATTTTACAGGTGATCAAGCTACTCACATTTTATTGCTTTGTGATAAAAGATTTGACTGACAAATTTTTATTTATACAAAGTACCAGAAAAAGATAATTTTAGTTCGTCAAATGTTTTATCACTAAATAACACATGGGAGCTGGATCAACTTGATGTAGAATAATATCTGTGTTTAAGTATTGTTGTTAATTAATAATTTTAAAGTGTCTTCTAAAATATGCAATATTTTAGGTTATTAAACCATTATTACTGATATTGTACACATCCCGATTTATTTATTTATTGGTATAATTTATCTAAAACTTCAGCATTAAGCGTTAAAAAATTTGGACATGTTTTGTTTTTGCCATCTAATATACTCTGTGTTGATTAACTGCATTTATTTATTTACTTGCATGTAAGTTTTTGTTTTTACATAGCACATCATAGGTAAGCCTACCTAACAATTGATGTTGTGATAAGTGGAAACATTGCCCGCCTCATATGGGTTCTCTGTAGATACAGCTGTATTAAGTAGCTTTCATTTTAAAAGTTAAGATTATTTGGTTGAACAATTTACATAATTACATGATCACTCCTATTGTAGTTTAACTTTAAAAGTAAGTCAAGTGGGTGTATCTAGCCGTAGGGCTAAGCTGTTAAATCCTTAATAGTATAATTAGCAATTTGGATGGAATTGAATGTTGGATGTTATTTATTTGTTGTGTTTATTTATTGTTGTCAGAACAATTAGAAATACTACTATAGTTTATATAGTTGTAATAAAATACAGTATATATATATACACCTATCCTATAAGTGAGGTATAAATAGTGATTCCTGTAATAATATACAATACCTTGATGGGTTATGGTAAAAATAAATAATTTAATGATAATTTGTGATGACTTGTTTATTTAATACACACATAACCATTTTTGTGTGGTAGTAACATGATAATTCTATTGTTTGGTATTTAGAATTTATTTACATTAGTTTATTTTGTTAGTAATCTTAATACAAGTAAATAGCTGTACATAGATAGAATGTAGTTCATAATCCTTCCCCGCCGTAATTTTACCCGCTATTGGTGGAATGTGCTAGTATGGGACTTGCTGTACCCACTTCTGCCACCCCTAAGTATTGCGTTGATGGACTATATTGTGAAGACAGATCAACTCAAGACAAGTTGGTAAACGGTCGGCTAACTGATCCCGTTTTTTACATAATCGCTTGGTTTTATCGTTTTTGTGCTCCTGGAGTCACGGTTCAATCGATGTGCCACCCCACATTTAAGCCCTCCTGTATTCCTCGCAAGGTAAGTCTCTAAGAACCTCTACTTTACGTGGGTAATACTGAATCGTACGCTCTCCATTTAGAATTATTTTTGTATTAATTGCTCTGAACAGGTAATAACTAGTATATAAGCCTTTCTCCGCCAGGCATACCTCTATAAGTGTGTAAACTGTGCTTGATAGCTTGGCCAAAAATGTCATTTACCTAACAGATTCATATGTATCGTCTTGAGCAAGCCATATTTTCAAAACTTTCTCGGAGTTTGATTTTAAAATTTAATTTTCAACCGATAAAAACTATAGGTTACGCCGATGAAAAAAAAGTTTCCCACTAAGTGAAAAAAGGTTTGCACAACGACCCCTATTGCAGTCCATCCTCTATAATTTTATCCCCGTGTAATATTTTAGTCATTTTTTACTTTAACCTTTCGACGGGCGCGCAGTTGTAAAAAGTCCAACTTTAGGTATTCCTTTATTGTTTTGTCTACCAGCAGGACATTCGGTCAGTACAGCCTCTGAAACCAATTTCGACGTATTTCTTATCAATATAGGCTGACAGATGCACAAGTTGCATATTTTACAACCGCTCCAGCTCTTATTGTACAGTCGTGTGCAAATAAATCTGGGACAGTGTTTTTTTCACATGCAGATTCAGTTAAGAATTGAAGAATATCTCCATGGATTTCCTGCTATCAGAAAGAGTTACATTAAACTTTAACAGGTACTGAAACCCGTAACTCTCTCTGATAAGAGGAAATCCATGGAAATATTCTTCAAATTCTTAACTGAATCTGCATGTGAAAAAACACTGTCCCAGATTTATTTGCACACGACTGTACAATGTGAACAAATTGGTTATTTGATTAGCGTAAAAGACTTGCGTTAATAATACAATGCAACTATTTTTAGTAAATAAACTTTAGAATATTTCGCATTTTTTTCTGCGTAGTAACTGTATAAATATAATTTTTCACGACTCTTGTATTGTAACGAGACAGACTTGTGGTGTCGTAAATGCACACGCCGGTGGTTTTCTGATTGCCTCTAGTGATCAATAAACCTCTACGTTGTGTACATCACTTTGTTTTAATTTAACAGATTTTATGAATGATTTAAACAAGTTCTTGTAACTTGTGGACCCTTAGGGTTCTCGTAACTGCAAGTTCTTCATTTAAGTAGGCTCATACACACACTTTGTAGAAATAAAACGCCAAAAACTCTTTATACATTTATTAAACTAATAAACCCTATACTCTCGTAGATAAAACTAAATTTAAACAACCAAATTGTTCCCTTTACCTTTCTGTAGTGAGCACAGTTTAATAGGAAATGTAATACTCTTCAATAGTTGGTGTAATAATAGCAATACTGCAACTTAGTCAGTGCAAGGAAGGGCTTGAGAGTTGTAAAGGAAATTTATCAGTGAAGGAAAATTGCGCCCGCCGCCCTCAATCTGCTGTAGCGATGAAATTGCCCGCTGATCAAATGTAGCGTCAAGTACGCAATTAAAGGTAATAGTAATTACAGGCGTCTGCCCTCGATCTGCTGTAGCGATGAAATCGCCCGCTGATCGAATGTAGCGACAACCGCGTAATTAGGAATAAGGAAAACTACGGTCGTCTGCCCTCAATCTACTGTTGCGATACTATTGCCCGCTGATCGAAATTAGCGACAATCACGTAATTAGGGATCAAGTAAGGTGTCCAAACTGTTGTCCTGACTCTGTCGAGTTTCCCTTTAAATAGCAGCCCGTAGCGGGTATCCCCTCTCGGAAATACAGATGGTGATTCCACCCTATAACCAATCACAGCGTTTCTGCTGGGTAATTATCCAATCGTAATGTTTCCATTATGACGCAGTATTTCTACCGCAGTTTAAATCGTATTATAATATTTTCGGTGCTCTCGATCTGGGTGACTAGCACCCAGAGTCGTAAATTGCCAATTTAATCCCTATTTGGCTTTCGCCGCATGACGAATTCCCCAATTAGACTATGCCCAAATATCTTCCGTTTCCTGTAAGAAAAGTGTGAATTATGTGGCCACATAATTTACTATTAAGCTGAAAGCAAAAAACTATATGGTCTAGGGCCCTGTGTGTGAACTTAATACGCTCGCAGTCGCAGCTGCGAGTCGAACCTTAATCTATCCATTAATATGCCTGCACGTGCAACAATTCCTTACATTGGGAAAAACATTCTACATATCGTAATTACCAAATTCAAACGAAAAACTTAAGCATCTAATATTAATTGTTCATGTTTGTGTCCATTACCATAACCTATAAGTCGCGTCCTCTCACAGTATTAGTAAGTTGAAATTGTTTTAACAGTGCATATATTCCATTAATATCTTTCTATTTATAAATATTTGTTACTTAGAATGCAATAAACAAAGTTTCTGAGATATCTTGTAGAAATTTACATTCTAATTATTGCAAACTGTATATGTTGTAAAAAAATACAAAACGCGCCCGCTCGTGTTATAAAAGTAAGCGCGCCTACCGGAAGGTTAAGGGCTGTTTCTTTGCTATGGACTAACTCCTATAAAAATTTTAAGTTTCTACGTCTTTTGGACGTGGTCGAAAATTGAAAAGCTGAGCTTTCTTAAAGCTACACTATTCAATCGGCCATACTGAATTTTCCAGATTTGAGATTTTTCTCATCAAACTTAGGGCTCCAGGAATGTCTACTCCGAATTTCAGGTTTGTAGGTGATTGGAAAGTGCAAAAATAAGTCGGTCCCCTTTTCAGCACATAGATCATGGGCGAGTTAAGGTTCTACCCATACCTTATTCCGGGAAACGTCGGACTACCTTTTTCGCAACAGATTCATTTCATCCCCTATAGTTTAACCCACATGTCTTTGGCTCTAAGGGTGGTTCCTATAAAAACTTCAAATTTCTACGTTTTTTAGAACGTGTCAAAACGTGAAAAGCTAACTTTTCTTAAGGCCGCCATATTGAATTTTACGGATTTGGGATTTTTCCCATCAACCTTAGGTCCCAAGAAATGTTTGTTCCGAATTTCAGGTTTGTAGGTGATCGGGAAGTGCAAAAATAAGTCGTCATCTTTTTTTGCGACAGACACGAGTGGATTTTGTACAAAGTTAGGCAGAATGAAATATCCATTTTCAAAGTTAATTTCTTTCATAATATAATTAGATATAAATTCAAACCAAGTCGCCATGCTTTTACGATAAATGGAAATTTAAGACTGTAAGGACATTTTTAATTGTTATGAACGTAGGGCTAATTAACATTATTTTCTCGATTCCGAATTACATTCCGCCTGTATATGGGTATTTCGAATTATTCGCTTGCAGTCACCAGTTTTAAATGCACTCATTCTGTGTTATCGCTGTTTCGGGCCTATTGGAGAGCTAGATAAGCCACGCACACGTTTCTTATTGATCCGCCGCAAACGGGAATTTGTTGTAGAAGTGCTTACGTTCTGAGCCAGAATAAAGACAGTTGCCGTGTGTTAGACAGAGCGAGTACAAAGTTTTACCTCCGCATATTATCGATTGCGAAGCTCATCGCACGTTTTTCGAGACAGAATTGCATCGGTGTGACTAGAAGCAACAAGTGATTTTGAAGTTGTGGTCCCGCCACACAACCTTCGGAGTTGTGTAGGCGAGGCTTTACGTTTTGTTTATTATATGATTAACGGCTAACGGTTTGTTCCTTTGGTGTGTGTGTACCGCATGCTTTATTCCGTTATTTGAACTTTCGTCTATTGAGCGCAAGTGTTGTGCGTTTTGCAATTCATGGATTCATTATACTACACGTGGTAGATTTGGATATTGGGCGAACTTAACCTTGTTGTTTACCGTTGTGAGCCCTGAGGTTTTCATTATCGTGGGGCGGTTGTTTGGCGGACTCTCCGTGAAAACCTAGTATCGGCTGTTTCGCGAAGCTGCCGTTTGTCGTTTCATGCCGTTCTGCCAATTACCGCAGCGACTTCGATTGTGTCTCGTTAGAGGATAATTACCGGGTTCCTTCCCCTCGGCCAGTAGATTCGCGTTGGTTTGGTGCAGTCCCCTTAGGTGTTTATCGTAGTGTCTGGAGCAGCCGCCGATTGCAGCAATATAGGACAGCGATTACCGCTAAGCCAAGCTTATTAAAGGTACCATAATATTGTAGTAGCTTTACAGTGCGAATCTTAAGGGTACCTAGTGTTTTGCCGAAGTGCCGGACAGTTTGCGTGGCGTTGCAGTCATTGTTACATTTATTGACGAGTTACAGACACTGATAAGACTGCAAGGTGGCAATTATGACATAATAGTGTGTACGGAAACGTGGAGGCTCGATAATGTCGACTTTTTCCAATTGGAAGGGTTTGCGTTTATATACAGTGACGGTGATTTCAACCGCAGCGATTATTTTCTGGTTTCCGAACGCACGCAGTTAGTGTTTTTATTATGCAAACGTGCTTTGCCTGCGCGAGAGATTGTGTCGAACGGCGACTCGTTCTTCTGCTCGATATTACATCTTTAATAACTTACTGGGAGAATCTTCGAACCATTGTAATCTAGACTGGAAGACGCGATCTAGCATTTGTTTTTCTTACATGTTAATATAGCAATTTCCATACTGCAAGCGATGAGGTACTCGTTTCTTTCGCAAATGTTAGACGTAAATACTATTTGATTTTACAAGTGCTGGCAGAGTTTGCCAAGAGGAGCTTCGAGGTAAGGATATTATTTGACTAATGTATGAATGATTGAATGAACGCAGCGTGAACTGCTAGTCGTAATATGATTACACTCCACGTTATATAAAATTAAGGTGTATTGCCATTTAATCTAGGGGAGATCCGGCCGTGGTGGACCCCTTTTTGAAATTCGTAATTTTATTCATAAAAAATAATAAATACTTTATTTTTAAAGGCTTATACGCCTAGAAAAGATCTTTGCTTAACAGAAAAACAGGTAAAAACCAGTCTATTATTCATTATTTTTATTTTATTTATCATAATCGGCAAAGCAAGCAAGTGTGCCATCATACTAGCATCAGGCAATGTTAGCACCCAAACAAAATTTTCAAAAAACACAATGTTGTTATACAGTTGTGGTAATATATAGGCCTTAGAAACTATAAAAACCATTTAAACACAAAAATAAAATATAAAAACATTCAAAAAATATATATAAACACCAAATTAAAATATTATCTACTACCGTAGGGAAAAGTATGAGTTACTAAACAAATACTAACAATATTGGTAAATTATTTTTAAACTAAATGCATAAGTCACAAGTGAATTCTATTGATCTTCTGTCAACTCCCGCACTCTCTATATGGCACCAGCTGGAGCACTGTTGACAACGAATCCAAATACCCCGTTTCTAGAATTCGAATATAATTCGTTGCAGAAAATGCACGCTACGTCGCTACTGTCGTCTTCTTCAAAAGGTTCTTCTTCAATATCTTGTCCTTCATCTTTAATCTTCAAATTTTTCTTTGCATTTTTAGCTGAGATCCGTTCTTTTTTTCCCTTTTTTCCCTATCTTTAATTTTTTGTTCTATGTCTGGAGTATTATTCAAAAGACCCAATTTACCTTTTTTTTTGTTCGATTTCTGTTCGATCTTATTTCAAGCTGTGGTAGGGAAGATAGTTTTTTTTAATTAAAAACATTTTTGCAACCATTCGGGTATGATGGCACCCTGTTCCAACATAACCGGAATATCAGGGTGCCATCAAACCCGAACAATAACCATTTCAAAATTTTCCGCTAAAAAATCTAAACTGCCTTTCATAGACCGTTACACCTGTGGCAGTAAATTAGGTTAGGATCGTACTGGAGCGGGGAAAATAAACAATAGAGTTCTTAGTTTTATTGTTGTCAGGAAATAAATTTAAAATATAGTAAATAAAAGGTTTTAGGCGTACCTTTTTCGACAAATCCAAGTATTTTTACCAAAAATGTTCAGAAACACGAAATTACGACTGTCACTTCAGCTCGCGTTACTAGACTCGTTACCAATCAGAAATCAGTGTTACCAACTCAGGAAATATACAAAGTAGCAGGGGTGCCATCATAGCCGGGGGTCCATCACGGCCGGATCTCCCCTATATATTTACTGTTTGTGTAACCTACTCGCTACGCGATGTTTGAAATATTGCTTTGCTTAAATTGTTGTCTTTAGGGTCATTTCACTCTATTGCTGTTCGCCACTTCAATGTTTGAGTTTGATATCCTCCATTTTGTAAAACATACTCGGCATTCACTGAAATTATTGCATGTAAATTTAATATTTTAATATGTGGGTCATGTGCATGATTTATTGAAAATTTTGTTGTCTCTATTTAATTAATAGATACGAAATAGACCAAATATATTGACCGTTTTTAATGTTATGTTAATGGTTGTGCTCTTGAAGCAACATTACAGGTGATAATAATTTTAGTTCGCCACAGCAGAATAAATAGCAGCAGTTAGGTTATATTTGCAACGCATCCCGTGCGATTCCAGTTATAAGGCTTGATATTCTGAATCGTGGTAAATAATATTTCTTTGGGGCTTTGTCAAACCTGGCGCCTAAAAATTAGACCTTTTGCATATTAGTGGTTTGTTTAATTGTAACAAATTGAATCCACCCACTCTCCGATTAAACTGAGTTGGCCATTGAAATTTCATATTGGGATACATTGGTTATTAGGGCAATAACCGCCATGCTGTTGTGCACACTTGATGTTTATCCACCACCCCTTTTGTTACTGGGTGTTCAAAATTTAATGCCGCTGCTGAATATTTGGTATCAGTATTTAGACAGTTTCTTTAATTGTTTGGATGAAAAAAGTAATATTGCAGAGCATGTCATCGTAGGCGATTTAAATATTGATATGCTGGTGCCGGATGCTGACGGAGAGAGATATCTAAGTGAACTAGGTCAAAAGGGTTATTTACAAGCAATAAGTGTTCCGACGAGGGTGGGCGGAAATAAGGCTACATGCATAGACCACATACAAGTGAAAACACAGAGAAACTTATCGTACACTACGTCTAGGGTATGCGAAATTGTCTTTACTGATCATTATCCGATTATGCTGGGGATAAAAGGAATGTGTCTGGAAGAGGAAGAAGTGAACCGTGTGCACACGATTAAATCAAGGATAAACTATAAGAAGTTGTCCAATTTAGCGGGGAATATAAATTGGTATGAGATTTGTCAGATAGAGGAACCGAAGTCGGCGATAACGCCACAGAATAAACACATAACGGACTACGTGTTTATTCTGTGATAACGCTTTTCTACCAGAACTTTGAACAATAGTACAATTACTTTATATAACGAATGCGACGTCTTGACCGTGAAGCAATTATACGGCCTAAGTTCGGTGCGGAAGACATCCAGAACAGAGAGCGAAAGAAGGGGTGGGCATGATAATATCAAAGGAATTAAACATGAAAGTCAGTAAGTTCGAAGCAGTAAATTCAAGACTAATGGTATTAGAGCTAGATCTAGATGGAATGATCAATATAATACAGGTATATGCACCAATAGAAGGGGCAGACGAAGAATAAATCTTAAATTTCTACACAGACTTGCAAAACACACTAGATAGAATTAGAGAAGAGAAAGACGAAATAATCATCATGGGCGACTGGAATGCGAGAGTCGGCAGAGATGAGAATAGAGGTTTAGGATGCATGGGGCAATACGGAGAAGAGACAGTAAACAGAAATGGACAAAGAATGATAGCGTTTTGCCAAACAAACGATCTCATAATAGGAAATGGCTTCTGGCACCAACCAATGGAAAATAGATATACTTTTGTTGCGGAAGAAAGGGACGTCAAAAGTATAATAGATTATATAGTATATACACAGGAACTTAACGATAGAATACAACAGATCAAAACCATAATGGACGCAGAAATGGAAACACAACATAGATTGGTAACAGCAGTTTTAAAAGACTTGGACATAGCAATACATAAAGAAAAATACTACAAAAGAATACAAATACAGAGTTTAAGGAACGAGGAAATAAAATTAAAATACCAAAAAGAAGTAGACGAGGAACTAACTAAACAAGAACAAATTAGTACGAACTGGACTTTAGAGAGAAGATGGCAAATATTTAGTGAAACAATTCATAAAATAGCAAAAGAGACATGTAAAACCAGAAAATACAACAAAAATCAACTTAAGAAAACTAGATGGTGGAACAATGAAGTAAGGGAAGCAGTTAAGAACAAGAAAGCAGCATGGAAAAGATTCAGGGAATCACAGAACCTACAGGATAAATAAGAATATATAAACAAAAGGAATATAGCGAAAGAGGTAGTGAGGAATGCGAAAAGCAAAAGTTGGGAGGAGTTTGGCAGGGAACTAAACCAAACATACGATACAAACAATAGACAATTTTGGAATGTAATAAAAGCGTTGAAAGGAAATAAAAAGAAAAAGATAAGGAGTATAAGAAATATTGATAACGAACTTAAATCTGAATTACATGACATATTAGAAATCTGGGCAGACCACTATACAAACAAATTTGAGGATAAGAAAAGAGTAAATGAAGCTGAACGCCAGAACGAATTACACAACAATGAAAAAGGAGAAGAGGAAATAGGGGAAGTACCACCGGAGGAGATAAATAGGGAAGATCTGGAAGTAGCGATGAAAAGCATCAAAACAGGGAAGACATGTGGACAAGATGGCATTGAACCAGAGATGATAAAGTATTTAGGCGAGAAAGGAAAAGAATGGATTCTAGAGTTATACAAAGAAGCATGGCGGACGGAGAAAATACTAGAGAGCTGGCAAGAAAACATTATAATCCCAATACACAAGAAAGGCGACTCCACACCTTGTGAGAATTACAGGGCTATATGTCTATCCTCCACCTGTTTTAAACTATACACAAAAATAATAGAAAGGAAATTAAGGAAAAGAATTGATACCAAACTGGCAGACGAACAAGCGGCTTACAGGACGGGAAGACAAACAAACGACAATATTCAAATACTAAGAAACCTGATAGAAAGAAAAGAAGAAAAAGGAAAAGAATTGTTTGTAACTTTTATAGATATAAAAGCGGCTTTCGATGCGATTCAGAGGAAAATAATATGGAGGTTGTAATGTAGCATGCTGTGAGAATGCTTAATTATTTTCAATTAATATCAAGATATCAAAAGGGTATCATGTGATAACAAGTGTAAGAGAATAACGGGTGGCAGTAAATATTAGCAACCAAGAGGTTGTTTACAAGGGTTGAAAAGTTTCTATAATTTAAAGATTATCAGTCAAAATATTCACATTAAAGGTCGAATAATACCTTTAATTGTGAGGATATAATTCAATTTGATACGTGTTAGTAAGAATAGCCTTCTGCATGATCAAATACTGACCAAGGGGTCAATATTAGTCTTCACATAGTGAGTTGGAGATTTATAGAAGCCATTTCAAGTGGTCATTGGTGTACAAGCCATCAGTTTAGTGAGTGTTTGTGTGTTGGGCATGCTGCAATACCGTTTTAAGAAAAGATTAAACGGTCAAGTCTGCCTACAACGAGCTTTTATGGGTCATCATCATCTTCAAGTAGGTGTTTGACGACTTCGATCAGTGTGAAACTGATATTAGAGCAACATCTCAAGTACGAGTTTGGCTGTTGAAGGTTAGTGTATTCTAGTAACAGTTTGGATACGGCAAATTTAGAATTTAAAACGTGTATTTAGATTTAGAGAATCTTAGAATATTAAGTTTTCTAAATTAATATTGTGATTTGAGTACTTGACGGTTTCGATCTTTATAATTAGAAATTTATCATTTTGGTCTATTTATTTTAAAAAGTATTTAACCGCATTTATTGGAACTTACATTTAATTAAATAATTTTGACAACTTTAATCTGACTATTAATTTGTAATGTCAATTCAAACGTTTAATACACTATAACAGTTAATTATATTCAAACTCAAGTACTAAGAGTGTGATTTAAAATAATCAAACTAATATTTATTTGGTCATTCAAAGTACAATTCATTAATACAGTATATATATTTGACATTAACTCATTCAGCTGGGAAGTACAGAGAGTCTCAATTGCTAAATAAGCTGGCTAGCCGAGGTATATTTAAACATGACATAATTTCAAAGTCAATTATGAAAGTATGATATATGTCAATATATGATTCAGTTGAAAGCAACAAGGTAAGTGAGAATTATATACATTATTATTGATATTACTTCTGTGAATTAAGCAAACAGGGTAGATATCACTAGTTTTTATTATACATTAAAATCTCCTACAAAAGGGGTGGTATAATAAAATTGGCGCCCAACGTGGGGCTCGAAAGGAAGTTGTAATAAATTTAGCTCCACAAAGTGAGATACAAAAGATAAACAAATAAGATTGTAAAATAATTGGTATCGATCAACGTGAGGGTTCGAGGCATTTAGAAGAGAGGATACGTATATGAATTTGCGGTCGGGTTTTAGAAAACCAACAAGGAAGTTAAAGAAAATGGATGGACTTCAATTAGAACAGGGTGATAACGTAGTAAATACGGAAGGACGTCAAAGGCAAGAAGCTAGTACATTAGTCAGTGCATCAAATGACAGCAATATGATGCGAATGATGCAAGAAATTTTAAATAAAGTATCTACAGTAGAAAACACAAACCAGGAACTTTTAAATAAAGTATCTGCAGTAGAAAACACAAACCAGGAAATTAGATCTGTAGTTAAAGACAGCAATCAAGAGATTGTAAATAAGGTGATTGAGGTGGAAACTGCAATGTCGGAAAAAATCGATACAATTGAAACAAAATTAAAGACTTTCCAAACAGAAAATGGAAATCTTATAAATAAGTTAAGGGTACAATTAGAACGACAATTGGTACAGAAGGTAACACCTATCGAAAAGGAGGTAGATACCATTAGGTCACAAGTAGAAATGAACAAGGATAATATTAAAAATTTTGAAAACAAATTTGACAGTTATCAAGGTAACGTCAAAAATCAAATTCAGTCATTGAATACCGAGGTGAAAGATATAACAAACTGTTTACAAAATAGCTCAAATAGTGGGAATATCAGTTTTAATGGTGGTATAGTTATGCAAGCGAGTCATGAGAGACCAAAGTTTAACGGGAATAGGCAGGTATTACACCCTATTAAGTTTCTAAAGAAATTGGAAAATTATTTTGATACTATGAAGATTGTAAGTAGTAAAAAGTTACAAGTAGCAATAGAATGTTTAGAACATGAGGTAAACCTTTGGGCTGAAAGTCACTGTACTGAATGGGACAACTATGAATCTTTTAAAGTTGATTTTATTAACAAGTTTTGGTCGAGAAATATCCAGGAAAAAGCTAGGGCTGAAATTTATATGGCAAGAATGTATAACGGTAGATTTGGAAGTTTTACGAAACACGTGTGGTATTGGATTGCGAGAGTGCAGTATTTAGAACCAAAGATACCTGACGAGATTCTGGTAGAAGCTCTTAGCAAACACTTTCCAATAGACGTACAAACAGCATTAGTAGCTTCGCAAGTGCAAAACGTAGAAGGAATGCTAAAGGTTTTGGAGGGTTTGGAAAATAGACAAACCAATTCAAAATTTGACGTAAGAGAAAAAACGTCAAATTTTCAAACTTCATATCCGTCAAAATTTGGTAATCGCAATGCAAACCAGTTTGAAACAAGAAATAGTATGAACCCAAACAATTACGAACAAAATCAAAATAAAATGTTAAGATTTGACAATAATGTTAGAGGAAGGGAAAATAATAGGAATAGCTATACGATTCAAGCAAGGGGTGATTCACCAGTGTCATTTAAAGCCAGGGATAGATCACCAAATACATCGCAAAATCAGGAAAACTAAAGGACCCGGTACAATTAGCTCCAATTGTTAAAATTCGGGTTTCAAAGGAGCAACAAGAGCATATAAATTTTGTGAAAAATTATTTTCAACAAAATAACAAAATTCAAAAAGTTCATAATGTAGTTGATTTGGCATGTGATGTTTGGAAAAAGAAAAAGAATTAGTAAATCAGGATTTACCTTATTTAAATGTAGAGATTGAAGGTATTAAGCAAGACTTGTTAATAGATACGGGTAGTTCGGTGAGTGTAATGTCGGAAGAAATGTTCGTAAGAATATTAGAACAAAATAATAAAATACCTATCTTACCATCAGTGGGGTTAACAATTCAAGGTGTCACTGGGGGAATTAGAAAAGTCAAAAAGCAGGCATTAATGTTGGTAAATATGGGAAGTTCAAAACATAAAATAGTATTTTTAATTATTAATCAATTAAATACTACATCCATTTTAGGCATGGATTGGATGTACAAGGTTAAAACTAATTTGAATTTTAACAGTAAGATAATGAAATTTGTAGATGCAGGACAATGTCATGAAGTTTATTTTAAAAATAATTCTAACCAAGATAAAATTGTATCGAATGAATTGAAGTTAATATCAACAGTTAATTTAAATATACAAGATGAAACAAGGTTTGAGATAAAGGAGATACTATTTGAAAACAACAATGAGTTAAGCGAATCATTACAATTACAAAAAGATTTGAATTTAGTTTTGAAGGATCTAAAAGAAACAAATAATGAAACGCAATACATGAATGTTGAAGGAGTGGAGTTTGAAACAGAACCAACTTTAACAATACATCAGTTAAATAAACAATTTAATAAGGAGAAATTATATCCGATACAAGATATATTAGAAGAATATAATGTAATCTTTTCTGATAAGCCAGGCTTATGTAATCGTTTTATTTGTAAATTAAACATTAAGGATGAAACGGTATTTGTACAAAAATCTTATCCAATTCCTTTTGCAAAAAGAACAGCAGTTGAAAAAGAGATAAAAAGAATGTTAGATTTTGGTATCATTGAACATTCAGATTCACCTTATTCTAATCCCATAGTCGTAGTTACAAAAAAGAATGGGTGGGTACGAATTTGTTTGGATGCTAGAAGGTTGAATACAATATTAGTAGAAGATCGAGAATCACCACCATCAATAGATGAATTACTACAGAAATTTAATGGTGTTAAATTTTTATCATCTTTGGATTTAACTTGTGGTTATTGGCAAATCAGATTGCATGAAACGTCTCGAAAATATACAGCATTCTTAGTAAATGGTCGGAGTTATCAATTTAAAGTTTTACCTTTTGGATTGAATGTATCAATTGCTGTATTCAGTAAATGTTTAGATCATGTTTTGGGTCCAGAAGTATTATCGTTTGCAACGGTGTACGTCGATGATATCCTTTTAGCCTCGAAAACATTAGGTGAACATAGAAGTCAATTAGCTTTGGTTTTGGAGAAACTTAGATTAGCAGGTATGACAGTTAATGCTGATAAAACAGATCTATTGATGGATCACATAAAATTTTTAGGATATGTAATTAGTCCTCAAGGTATTAAAGTGGATCCTGATAAAATAAAGACCATTCAAGATTTTAAGCCACCTAAAAGCAAAAAAGAATTACAATCATTTTTGGGAATATGTAATTTTTATAGAAAGTTTGTCTGCAACTATGCTTCGTCTGTAGTTAAACTTACTCATCTATTAAAGAAGAATAATAAATGGAAATGGGGAATGGAGGAGCAAGAAGCTTTTCAACAAATAAAAGAAAGATTTATTAAGATAGTAACTCTTTCACATCCAGATTTCAACAAAACATTTTATATTGCAACTGATGCATCGGGTTGTGCATTAGGAGCACATTTGTTTCAAATAAACGAAGATGGTTCAACAGAAAATGTAATTTTTGCTAGTAGAGCATTACTAGAAGCTGAAAAGAATTATATGACCACTGAGTTAGAACTATTAGTCATAGTGTTTGCTTGCAAAAAATTTAGAACTTATATTTTGGGATATGAAACTATAATTTTAACGGATCATAAAGCTTTAGAATTTTTAAGTAGCTGTAAAGCTTTGAGTGCATGTTTGATGCGATGGAGTATGTATTTGCAAGAATATAAACTCAAAATACAATATTGCAAGAGTAAGGATAATTTAGTAGCTGATTTCTTATCTAGATATGTGTACGGTGATGAAAAGAAATTGAATCCATTACTAGTAGCTTTGACTAGAGAAGTAATTCCAAGAACACAATTACCTAACTTACTTAACAATATAGAAAATGATCAGAACACGGATCAAAATATATTTTGGATAAAGAATGAAATGGTAACGAATGAACAGGGAAAGAGTGATGAATTGAAATTAAATTATAAGATTCATGAAAATATATTGTTTAGAAGAAGCAAGAGAAGTGAAGAATGGTGGTTACTATGTATTCCAGAAAAGTTAGAAAGAGAATTGATAAATGAGTATCATCAAATGTATGGACATTTTGGTATCAAGAAATGTACTGCACTATTAAAAGAAACTTGTTATATTACAAATATAGAACGTAAGGTTCAGAAAATATTAAAATACTGTGATTTATGTCAAAGAACTAAAGTAAGCAACAAAAGTCAGAAAACTCTCATGAGGAACATTGAAGCATTACAACCATTACAAATAGTATCTGTAGATTTGTTTGGTCCTTTACCTAGAGGAAAGTATGGAGTTACTTGTATATTTGTAATGAGAGATATATTTACAAAATTTGTTAAACTATATACAATCAAGAAACCAAATACTAAATCATTATTAAATAGAATTTTAAATGATTTTATAATTAATGTAGGTAAGCCAGTTATAATTTTATCAGATCATGGATCACAATTTACAAGCAGATTATGGAAAGAAAAACTTAATGAACAGGGGATACAGTACAGGTATTATGCTATTTATCACCCACAATCAAATCCAGTAGAAAGGATCATGAGAGAATTAGGCGAATGTTTAGGTGTTATTGTAATATGAAACATACAAGTTGGCCAAGTTATGTACAACATATAGAAGATTGGTTAAATTGTGTGGAAAGTGATACTACAGGATCAACACCTTATGAATTAATGAAAGGTCATAAACCGACTAGAATCATAGAAAATTTAATCAGATTTCCTGAAAGAATTGACACAACTACAGATCTAAAAATACAGTTAGCACAAGAAGTTTTTTTTATCAAAGGCTCAAAGAAGAAAACGAAGACATGATAAGAATGTGGAACGTCCTATAAAATTCATGAGAGGCGATTTAGTATTAGTTCGAAATCACTTACAATCGTCAGTAATAGAAAAAACGATTAAGAAGTTCTTTTTACTATATGAAGGTCCATATGAAGTGGTCAAGGAAGTAGGGGAAAATGCCTATGTTCTAAATTATCCTGGGGAAAATAGGTATAAGTATACCCAAAATGCTTATAATTTAAAGAAGTATTATCATGAGAATAATATAAATAATGTAGTAAATCAGGTTATAGTATATCACAATAATGTAGATAAAAATGTTAATTGGAAAGAAGTTATGTCATGGGGTTACCTTAATAATGATGTAAATACAGAGTAACTTGGTTAACAAGGTTAATTTTAGAATTTTAATAATTTTGAAATGAGTTAAGGTTAATTGTAAATAATTTAAAATAGACAAATATCAATTTTTACATAAAAGCTCGTTAGAGATCTTTTAAATGAAAAAATTGGGGGGAATAAACTGTAATGTAGCATGCTGTGAGAATGCTTAATTATTTTCAATTAATATCAAGATATCAAAAGGGTATCATGTGATAACAAGTGTAAGAGAATAACGGGTGGCAGAAAATATTAGCAACCAAGAGGTTGTTTACAAGGGTTGAAAAGTTTCTATAATTTAAAGATTATCAGTCAAAATATTCACATTAAAGGTCGAATAATACCTTTAATTGTGAGGATATAATTCAATTTGATACGTGTTAGTAAGAATAGCCTTCTGCACGATCAAATACTGACCAAGGGGTCAATATTAGTCTTCACATAGTGAGTTGGAGATTTATAGAAGCCATTTCAAGTGGTCATTGGTTTACAAGCCATCAGTTTAGTGAGTGTTTGTGTGTTGGGCATGCTGCAATACCGTTTTAAGAAAATATTAAACGGTCAAGTCTGCCTACAACGAGCTTTTATGGGTCCTCATCATCTCCAAGTAGGTGTTTGACGACTTCGATCAGTGTGAAACTGATATTAGAGCAACATCCCAAGTACGAGTTTGGCTGTTGAAGGTTAGTGTATTCTAGTAACAGTTTGGATACGGCAAATTTAGAATTTAAAACGTGTATTTAGATTTAGAGAATCTTAGAATATTAAGTTTTCTAAATTAATATGGTGATTTGAGTACTCGACGGTTTCGATCTTTATAATTAGAAATTTATCATTTTGGTCTAGTTATTTTAAAAAGTATTTAACCGCATTTATTGGAACTTTCATTTAATTAAATAATTTTGACAACTTTAATCTGACTATTAATTTGTAATGTCAATTCAAACGTTTAATACACTATAACAGTTAATTAGATTCAAACTCAAGTACTAAGAGTGTGATTTAAAATAATCAAACTAATATTTATTTAGTCATTCAAAGTACAATTCATTAATACAGTATATAGATTTGACATTAACTCATTCAGCTGGGAAGTACAGAGAGTCTCAATTGCTAAATAAGCTGGCTAGCCGAGGTATATTTAAACATGACATAATTTCAAAGTCAATTATGAAAGTATGATATATGTCAATATATGATTCAGTTGAAAGCAACAAGGTAAGTGAGAATTATATACATTATTATTGATATTACTTCTGTGAATTAAGCAAACAGGGTAGATATCACTAATTTTTATTATACATTAAAATCTCCTACAAAAGGGGTGGTGTAATATCATATCAAGCATATTTAATTGCACCATCCTCAAATATCAACTGAAGAATTAACAAAATCATATTATAAAACTAAAAAATAATAAAATTATAAAAAAAACTATATTTCACAAAAATAAGAGGAATCACAAAAAAAGATTAAATAATAGTTCTTCGAGTCTCTTCGGAACGTTTAAAAATTTTTGGAAACGATTTGGTATACTTTGTATGCAATGTGCTATCAACATTTGGGCAAAATTTAAAATTTTAAAATGGTAATATTTTATTAATGGACTTAGGTTTCTTTAAACCAAATTATGGCAAGAAATGCTTTTTATAGTGACACATTATTAAGTACTGATAGCTATTATGAAAAAAGTAGGGAAAGTGAGGAACAAGTTGTGTACAGAAAAATACACTTCTTCTTGCGACAGCCAACGCATTTTCTACTACTGTTTGAAGAGAGAATACAAATATTTATTATCAAATTTTAACTCTTTTTCAAATATATAAATATATATTTTTTTGTAATTGTAAATGTGTAATGAACCTGAAATTTTCAAATTTACCTTCAAGTCCTTGCTATGGGTGCTTATTTAAACTTTTAACTTATTTAAGTACTTATATACAACATAATTCTTAGCTAATGCAAATGTTATGTACATAAACATTATAAAATAAAATTTCTTTAGCATATTAGTTCCTCCCTCCTCCTAGGTTGTCAGTCTCTGGACTGGTTTGTTGCAGCCTTCCATGTTTGTCGATTTAGGGCATTTCCTTTCATTTCATTATAATTTCCACTGCCCGAGTCTGCTATTATTTGCTTAATGTATTGTAAGCGTGGTCTTCCTCTTGGGGTTTTTCCGGTTATGTTCCCTTCAATTATTATTTTTAGTATACCTTCTCTTCTCAGTATGTGGCCTATCATTTCTATTCTTCTTTTCTTTATGTGGTTCCAAATATTCCTTGTTTGTTTTATTGTTCTTAGTACTTCTTCATCGGTTTTCCTTTCCGTTCATGAGATCTTCAATATTCTTCTGAAGCACCACATCTCGAAGGATTTTAATTTCTTTTGTTCTGCTTTTTCTATTGTCCACGATTCGCAACAATATACGCTAGGCTCCATATGTACATTTTTGTAAATTGTACTCTTGTGTCTATTGTTAGGCCATTCGATGTAAGCCGTGGTTTCTTTTCGTAAAAAGCTTTCTTGGCCATAGGTTTTGTTTATCTTAATGTCATAGCTGTTTTGAAAAACTTTGTCCATAGCTTCTATTGCTTGTTTTAATTCTTCATGTATGTATACACCTGATATCTGTGTTGTGTTGAGTTTATTAATGGCTTGTTGTATATATATATATATATTGAACAGCATAGGCGATAATCCGCAGCCTTATCGGACTTCTCGTCTGATTTTTGCTTCGTCTTGTTCGTCGTTGTATTCTATTACCGAGGTTTGGCTTTTATACAGGTTGTAAATTATATTCCTGTCATTTTCGTTAATACCAATTTTCTGCAATATTTCGGCGTTGGATTATTTTTGAAGCATTCGGCAACCCACGCTGCCCGGTTGTTGTCCCTGGTTAATCTCAAAGAAAGTTCGAAGACGGTAGGCGCGGGCGATTTGTAGCTCTGATGTATTGGAACCGGCAGATCTGAAACAGACTACATTTGCGCCGGCAAAGATGGCATTTGAATGGAAAACGGTTTCTTCACGTTGTCTGTGATGTTTACAGCGAGTGCATAAAGCATGGCTGGACGTGGTAAGTCCTTTGTGAATAAGTTTGGACCACTCGGAATAATATAAACTGGACATCTTTACCTTACGCAAACGTCCGCTTTTGACAGCTCGAATCACTGGGGAACTGTTGTAGGTTTTCGGTCGGTTCGGACTCACGGTAGGCGGGTTAATTTGCCTACGTCGAGGTATTTGGATTATGCCGGCGGCCTGGAAGTTTCTCTTAATATTCTGGTAAACTGTGTTTTATGTTAAGGTTATGTAGCGGTTATGGTAATATTGGCCTGGGAAATCAGTTGGTACGGGCATTAAACGGGATTGCTAGCAAGATGGAGCCGAATCCACCGGCGCTAACTCGGCCAGGAAATTGTCTAGCATCATGGGGCTGAATCTACCGGTGCTAATCAGGTCAGGAAAAAAGTTCTAGGCTCCGGGACCGGGACCTGAGTTGGTAGTCGAGATCAGGTTCAGGTTCAAGTCTCAAGTGTCGTTAACTAAAACTTCGGAGTCTTCTTTTATATCCTTCGGCAGCCTCGTTTTCGCGTCATTTTTAGAGGGGATTTGAGAAGGAACTGCGGAACACTATGGAGATGTGAGTGAAAACTGTTACGGGAATTAGCTCCATTCAAATATTAGGCACACCATTTGTGCTATAGGTAAATCTGACGCGAGGGCTAACGTTAAAAATGTTAGGTCAAGAATTATTCTCCTTTCGCTATTGTATACTGATTTTCTTTTTAAAAAACTGCCTAAGTTGTTTCCGTATGTGTATTTTTAAGTTTTGGGTATAAAAGAATATCAGTTATTTTATTATAACATTTAGGTACATAGTGCTATAGATTTTTTTATTGAAAATTAAGATTTTGTATTGTTATCGTACTAATATACACTTCACCTAAATTTGCAAGTTTAATGTCAAAACGTTACCTAGAAATCACTGTGCCTCGTTGTAATACTTCCGAAATGCACAAGCAGTACAGAATTTTCAAAAGTCTGAGGAAAATTGTAGGTGAACCACGGGTATGTCAAGCACAACTACAGATTATTTATTAGAAATTTGTTAGAAATATCTTACGCCAAGCAAACCCCCAAACTTAAGACTGCCAGTAGCTCCTCATCTAGTAAGTTAACATTAAATTGGCATAAAACATATTGCTGGGTTTTTAATGTATATTTGCGCGGTGTGCATATTATCCGCCATTTAGGATTAACTCTTTTTATAGACCTATTTTTCATAATGTAGGTACAAAATTTAGAAATAATTCTGTAATTTTGTCTAGGTGTTTTTATTCTGGTGCTTGGTAGTACGTTCATGTTGATAAACAAAAACTACATGGGTTTTCATATAAACTCGTAATAAGTCAATTTAATGACACTTGTCAATTTTCGCATGCAACACAATACATAACACCATTTCGACTTGAATTTGAACTTCTATAATTATTAGTTTCAATTCTCACACAAAGATAATTAAAATTTTTGCGTAAGAAAACGATTACGTGTCCATGAACCACCTTCAAATTTCATTTGTTAAGACCTATCCATTAATAACTTTTCTGGCTCAAGGCATTGGTGTAATATATCTGTGGATGTGGATTGATTGAACAGAAAGAGTTGAAAATGTGTTGCTGATTACATACTATGCCAGAAAGAAATATGTTGCAGTTATTAGTGTGAATTGATTTTTGAATAGGTATCAGTTCTAACAACGTGTTAAATAAAAAAGTCAAAATGTAAATTTAACATAACAATTTCTACTGTAAGACACATATTAAACGTATTCCCATTTAAAGAAGTCTCTGCAAATCATTAGCTGGCGCAAGTAACAGAAACTAACGAATGAATGCTTTGATACTACTGACCTTCATTTTGGCAAGGATTTTGTGAGCCTTGTGTATTTTACTACTTAGTGATAATCTCCTGGATATTGTAGCATCGTCTGATAACAAATGTTGTTCATTTTTAATAAAATATAAAACTGTTTCTACAATTTACTTTACTAATTTAAGCGTGGCTATTTGTAAAATGCCAAGGTTTTGTCTGCTTATCCTAATATTTTGAATTCTATACAAAATTTCCAATTTTTTGAACTGGTTGCTATAGGTATGAACTCAGAAAAAAGAATGATTAAACTTATCTCATCTTCTCTCACATAGACAGATGTAATATTAGTGATCTATCGTTTTTACAATGTTGCCAACTTTAACGTGGCACACTGATGTGTGTATACAGAGTGAGTCATAATATGGTGTACAAAATGTAATCAATGCTTCTTTAGGACAAAAACAAAGCATTAACCTAATACACCTTATTAGTAGCAAAATGCTTCCTTAAAAAGATACAGGGTGTTAATGAAAAAAAAACAACTTCTGTTTGTGACAATAATTTCGATTAATTTGAAAATACGAGAAATGACTATTAAATAATGGAACTGCCGTCTTAGACACTTTTAAACGAACGTGCGTATATGATAATTGACCTTGACGTTTAGTTAATAAATATTGCAAGTTTCAACTCGCCAGCTCAATTAGTGTTTGTAAGGCAGCTGTTGAACGGTAACGTGTTTTAAAGTTTTTCTGGAAAAATGTTAAATATGAAAACAGAACGAGTTAATAATAAATTTTTCGTTAAACTAAAGAAAACTCGTATGGAAACCTTTAGTTTTTTAAGTGAGGTGCACGGAGAAGACTGCATGTCTCCATCTCGCGTTTTTGATTGGCATAAACGATTTTGTGATGGAAAAGATGACGTGGAAAATGATGAACGTCCAGACCGCGCCTGCACATCAAAAACAGATAAAAATGTTGAATACTCTCCATATTCTCCGAATTTAGTTTCGTGCGACGTTTATTTATTCCCTAACATTAAAAGTATGTTGAAAAGAACTCACTTTAGATCGGTAGAAGAGGTGAAGAGACAAACAACAGAACTTCTGAAAGTCTTAACAGATGATGAAGACCTACAACACTGCTTCCAACAGTGGCAGTGGCGTATGCAAGCAAAGTGTGCAAGCAGAGGGAACCATTTCGAAGGCGATAATGTTTAATTTATAATAATATAAGAATAAAGTGTTTAATTCTATTAGTCTCGTTATTTAATAGCCACATATCGTACAATATAATAAACACAAAATTAACAACAAAATTAACAAAACAATGACTAAAAAATCTGTAAAGAGCTGTACTCAGAACACCTAATAATTTTAAAGTCAAAGGCAGCTAGGTGTAAAAATGTTTTCACGTACCAAATAATACGGAAATAATACAAGAAAGCACTTGAATGCGAATTACACCAATTTTCAAATTAAAAAAAAAACCATTATCGGCGGGATTTCAACAGCAGCACATTGAGGTAAGCGTTTAGCAATAATTTGCAAGCCCACCGAGTACCTCTCACATCTTTTCGTACCGGGCATGGATTTAACTTTTGTGCCAAAGCGACGTGCGACACGCGTTTCAACCAAATCACGCAGCGGAAAATAAGTAATATTTTTTATAATAAATAAATCAATGTAGATAATTCTTTCACTAAAAGTTTCTTCATTCTTTTTTACACATTTCATACGCAGGAAGTATGCATTTATGTGCAATACTTTTCAAATTACCTCGATGATAAAATTTATACTGCGCATAAGCTTTGTTTAAACAATTTCTGTAACATTTGTTAAAAATAATTTTGAGATTAATTTGATATCTGAATCTAGAGAGTATATGCTTTCTACTAGTTTAAGAATTATCGAGAAATATTCAAAACTAGGCTTGTAAATGTAATGTATGCATAAAAATAATCAATTTTCAGTAATAAATAAAATTAGAAAAGTATTTTTTCTGGTTTCTTGCAATCGCAAAAAGAATGGAGCCTCTGCTTTCTGAATTTTTACTTTAATTTGCCCTGGGTTCGCTAGCTAATTCAGTCGGTATGCTTATGAGACTCTTTTTTATATTCGCAGAGTGGCTAAGGGTAACTAATATCAAGATATTTCTCGTTGACACCTGTAATGTTGTACTCACTAAGGTACATATGAATGACCGAAAAAAAAACCAACAGTTTACATTTAAAGGCATATAATCTGCGAACAAAAACACACACAGGAAACTACATGCAAAATACAGTGCTAACACACTACATAGGTATATAAAAATGGTTCACACAGATACACAGTTCATCAATCGGCGCAAAGTTAAATAGCGTGCACTAATAAGCTGAACGCGACGCTGTCTTTTCTTGTACTGCGTGTAACTCGATACCGGTCTTGGAAGATAATGCAGGTACGTTGCGATGACGTAACCGGGAAGCTCGATCAGCGGGTAATTCCCCATGTTAACAACCACGGAGTTAATGGCTCCAGATATTGCAATATAATTCCTCTTGCACGGTGAATATAGCTAGCAGCTAACCTTGTTGTATATTCCCGATGCTCTAGCTGTCTGCTACGGCAGGTGCTCCTCCTATGGGTTTGCCACGGTAGCTGTCTTCTCAACTGGAAGCAATTGCGGCAGGATTCGGCTCCTTTTGGGCACTTACCGAAGGTAAATTATTACAGGCCACAACACAGTATATGCTGCGCAATTTAGGGCTGTTATAAGCACAGGGGTGAAACTGAAACCTAAGTATGCGCAACAAGAAAAGTTTCGGAGGGCACTGCATCGGGTCGGGGAGCCGGAAATTTAGAACCCGTAATACGCAGTCGCAGACAAGAATATCGATTTTGACGTCACATAACCTTGCGTTTCCCAACGCCGTAATTGTTTGCTAGTTGAGGTTAAGTGCTTCGTTTTGCTAATAACAGTAAGTATTGCCTATATTTTGTTTAAATACTTGTTAATTTTAATGTATTCAGCTCCTGAATTCCTAGTTTGTTTACAGCGACAGCGAAATAAACATCCATATTTAATTTTGTAATACCTATTGCCTCATGTACCCATTAACTAAAATAGTTAATTTTTTTCAGTTATAAATGGCCTTTGCACGGTGCTAATGGTCAGCACGAAAAAGAAGTCGACCTGCTTTCCTGGCTGCAAGAAATTGGTACTACAGGTCAGTGTAAGCATTTTATAAATTTCTGTACCGCATTCTTTAACTTCCGAAGCATTAGAAGTAATCGTTAGGTATTCCTACAAATGTGGTAGAAGCTAATACAGTTTTATGTTCATGTTATGATCAGCCTCTGACATCTTCAAATGTATGTACATGTTTTGACGTATCAGCTAATTTGTTTCCTTTATAAAATAATGAAATAAGCAACAGTAATAATTTTCATTAGTAATATAACAAGGGCGAGATACACTTACCGATAATTTTGCACATGCCAAGGGTTGAGTGCTGGTTGCAATGAAAACTGTTGCGAGGGCAGTTTTCTAAGGGCAATCAGCACGATGACTCTTGGTACGGGTGAAATTATATGTAAGTGTGTTGCCCGCGTTTATATTTTGAAGATAATATCAGTCATGTCACAATCGTGTGTAATAATCAACGTTAGATTATTTATCAAAATTATTCAGGATTATTTATATGCATTTCTTTCTGTTACCGATTTTGAACCTAGTTTGGAGAATAACTTCAAGCAGTTCTACAAATCATCAATAGGTTTTGGAGAAACTGCCCTGACGATGCCCACATAAGCATAAGCCGAATACATCCATTACCCAAGAACATCGGAAGAAAATGGCTGCGAAGTATTGTTATTTATTCTTTATGTTTATAAATAATACGTATATTTTATTTAATTCGATGTTGTTTTATAAGCGTTTATTTTTTGTTCTAGAATTTAATATTTATTGTATTGTATATTATTTCTGCTGAATGTATTTACTACATTAATAGAGTTTTTTTTACTAGTGCTGTCCTTATATAATTGTTTTATTTACATTAAAAGTTGTACTCTTGTAATTTGTATTTAAGAAATAATTTGTAAATTCTAATTGCTAATGCCTAATTCAGCATTAGCAATTAAAGTTTATGAATTATTTTTTAAATCAAATTTTATTCACAAAATATTTTTTTAAATCAATGAGATTGGAGGGTTGCCTATACGCGCCATTCAAATTTCCCGCTAGCGCCGTTTAAATCTACCGCTCATTGTGTAATTTGCCACTTGGGCACCAGGGTGCAGCTTTGTGAAAAAACTGGATTCGCTTTCGCACCGAGGTGGGTCACAGGGTTGCCATTAGTGGTGAAATTTCACCAATTGTGGTGAAAATAGCTTAAAATGTTGACCCAGTGGTGAAGTGGCGTATGCATTAACTAACACTCTATATTAACAGGCTGCGTATATAACTACAAGAACACTTACTGTCAGGCTTTGTTGCTAATCAACATATAATAAAAAGATATAATTTGAATAAATACAGGTGGCACGACTTGACCCGTTTCAAGTGTACATTTTTTTAAAAACTATATCTTTCGAGTGCACATCCTATGATCGAATTTATGCCCTCTGATTACTGACTATAATGCAAAGCACAGCCTAGCAAAAATTGCTATTCCGGTGTATTTAAACGGTTGCGATTTGCTCATTTATGAGGCTCCCGGCATAAAAAGATTAACATCACGCACTTATTCTTTGCTCTTTTATCCTATATTTGTTGAGTCTCATTTTTATCAAGGATAAAGCCTGAGATGTGTGCAAATTAGTACTTTTATCTATTTCTTAATTAAATCAAAAATAAACAACATTATATGTTTTAAGGTGCTCACCCTATATATATTTGTCCAAAATGTCTTTCAGACGAAGGAAGTAAAAATAGAAAGCTATAGCAAGTGCTCCCCTTCCGACGCAATACAAGCATGGCACCGTCGGCGTCGGCGTCGTACTAGCGATTCATACAGTTGCTGAATATTATAGTCTTCAGAAATTTCATAAGCAGCTTCAAAAATTCTTTGCTGCAACTGGTCTCTTGTGTCAGTTACCTCACGGTAAACTAGCTGTTTTAAAAAAATCCATAAAAAGAAATCCAGCGGATTGCAGTGGGGACTTCTTGGCGGCCATCTCACGGGACCGAACAGGCCTATTCATCTACCATTGAAATAGTCATTTACCCATTTTGTAACTATTCTGCCATTGTGAGGAGGTCTTGTTGGAAGAACACCTGTTGTCTGCATATTAAAAAATCAAATATTTCAAATATAGAAATTATTTTCTCATTGTCATCCTTTATCACTTTAGTGGAGCATTTTGGTACTAAGGTGTATTAGGTTAATTGCTTTGTTTTGGCTTAAAGAAACTTTGGTTAAATTGTTTACCCACGTCTAATTATGACTCACCTTGTATAGGATATCCGTATTTGATGGAATTAATAAACTTGACTATTCAATTCACCTGTCATGTGTCAAAAAGTAACCAATGAAAATCCAGAATTCTGACGTTTCTTGACTAATCAAAAAAATATCAGTGGATATATCTTCCTAGAAAGTATTCAAGTGACTATTTTTAACAAATGCGATTTTTATTAGAAAATGTCAATATTAGTGTTCTGTTACTATAGAAATTGCGTAGTTTGTTGCTAGATTTACTGAAAACTAATTTGAAAAGGTAGTTTGGTTCATTAAATAGTCCCTCGAATACCATTCTTAGTCAAAGTTAAGTAGATTATTTTTGCAGTGGTATCACTACTCATGTCCATTGCGCTTGGGATTAGGACTCGTGCTAGCGCACTCGTCCTAATCATACCAAAGCGCAATGGACATTCGTGACACCACTGCAAAAATAGTCGACATAACTTTGACTACTCATGGTATTATAAGTGAGTATTATATAAAAAGCTTGTATTGCATATTCATCAATATTTATACAATTATAATAATAAGAAGTAACATTACTACTTCACTTTTGTAGACAATTTCGTTCTTCGAATCTGATAAATAACAGAATCTCTCAGGGATTGGTGCGAACTCTCCTGTTAATAGAAGCTTTTATTGATAAACCTAAAAGTGACAACTTATGTGACTTGACAGACAAGATAAATCCATTTCTTTTACGGCAGAAAAGTGGTTACTTTTACGCCGGTGGAATAAAAGTACTTCAAAACTTGCTTTAGAATATATTTGGCATTGGCTTTCTCGATCGTCAAAAACTGACGTAGACGTCAGTTTTCGATAATTGTAATGTTTAAAATAGTGTATGCTATTCGGAGTACAAGTACTTTTTGTGCCTCGCCCGGACTTGTCTGACTCGCTTATGCTCATCGGCCAGACGCATCTGGTTTTTTCACACAAGGTAGGTATCACTTTTACTTTTAATAACATAATATACAATGTGTCCAAGATAAGGAGGGCCAGTATGGGGATCTCGGTAATTGTAAGAGATACAAATTTAGTTAAATGGGAAGAAAGTTGCGCAATTAACGGACAAACAAAGTGACGCTTAGAAATCCTTGATATGATTTTCTATTTTATTATTTTCTGGCGTTAATATTAATGTTACAGCGAAACCGACAAAACTTCATAGCATTTTTTTATGGGCTCAAAGATTACGTTATCAATTTTTTTATGTGATGTTTCGTCTTCGACTATTCATCACCAGCTTCATTTGTTTTAAGTACAGCCCTGATTTTCTGATGCTAAATTTGTGAAGCCCTTTTTTTCTGAATTCGAGAATGTACCACACATTATGGTTTAACTACGTTTCGAGTCTTTGGAGACCACCATCAATAAATTTTTAGATACAGACCTGTGTCCTAGAACATTTTACATGTTATTTCAGGGTTTGTAATTTAAAGAAAGAAATAATCAGCCACACTGGATGTTTTTAATCCTTAATAATCACTTTTGGTTTTGGAATACAAATAATTTTCAATAGTCTGTAATTAATTTATTGATTATTTTTCTTATAAACGATAATTAGAATTAGAAATAAAAACCATTCAGTGAGGCTCATTACTTCTTTCTAAATTACAAACCCTGAAACAATGTATAAAATGCTCTAGGGCACAGGTCCGTATCCAAAAATTTCTCGATGATGGTCAAAAAAGACTCGAAAAGTAATTAAACCATAATGTGTGGTACATTGTTGAATTAAGAATAAAAAGGGCTTCACAAATTTGGCATCAGAAAATCAGGACCGCATTTAAAAAAATTAAGTTGATGATGGTTTCTCGAAGACGAAACGTCAAATAAAAAAATTTGATAACGTAATCTTAAAGCCCACTAGAAGTTTCTATAAAGAAGTTTAATCAGTTTCGCTCTAACTTTAATATTAAAATTCGTCTTTTTTGAGATAATTCAAAAACTAAAAATCATATCAAGGATTTCTAGGCGTCATTTTGTTAGTCCTTTATTGCGCAATTTTCTTCATATTTAACCAAATTTGTGTATCTTACAATTAACGAGATACCCATACTGGCCCTCCTTATCTTGGACACGTTGTATAATATAGATACAATGTTTAAACGCATTTCAGGAAAAACTGCAATAAATCGAACATCATTTGAATATACATAAATATCAAAGCAGGGTACTCTGGGGGCTCACTTACCTAACTTATCAAAATATCTACCACCAGCAACGAAACTGAATGGGACATATCCTTAAATGCCATCTGGCAAAGATATCTGGAAGCAGTGCTGTCAACGACTTCACGAAAAAAGTTAAAACACAATATTCCAATGCGGTCGATCCAAATTACCCCGATTAGGCATCTAAGGGTTAGCGAGACTGAAACTGTTAAACAATATTTAATTTTTTATACACACACCGGCAAAATTAGAGGAACACAAAAAAAAGTCATATTTTGGGATGTTCTGTAGCATTATTTAACTGAATTATGTTTTAAGCTTTAATGTTAGCAATACACACCTTCAGAGAATAACAATTAACGATATAACAGATGAACCTACCTAATTCAAACAGTTTACTGAGTACAATGAAAAACATCAGAACAAAAACAATTTTCTTCTCCTTATAAAAAGTAATTTTTTTATTATGGTATTAAACATATGGGTGTACTTAATAATGCGTGTTACCCCCACGAGCTTAGATTACTGCTTCCATACGTCTATTCATACTATGGATGATGCCATCGATGGTTTGTTGAGGCAGAGTGTTCTCCACAAGCATGTACCACTTATAGTTGATCTTTGGCAGAACTAGTTTTGTGGAATAATGCAAAATTTAAACCAGCTTGTTGAAACCGAGCGACGTTCAAACTTCCCACACTCAATATTCTACACCCGGCAACGCCGACTTTGACTTCCGCAGCTTTCGCTACAGATACCTGTTAATATTTTACCGGCTCTCGGAAAAACAATGCCGGCTTAGTGTTTCTTCTTGTCACCCAGAGGGCCACGTCTCCTTCGTCCTAGTATAGCCCCTATATTTACATATAGTAGCGACAACGATTGATGTTGCCGCTGGGGCAAAATCACGTTGTTATCCCTTAAGTCCCTAGCATATTTAAAAATTGCCTAGGAAGTTGCATGATTAAATTAAAATGTGACAGTGACAGTTGTCGTGTTTTATTCATTTTTCTCTTCGGGGGCTAATTTGAAGTCAAGGACGTGGAAATGTCAGGGTGTTGTGTGGATAAGTGTAAAACAGTGGCAGAAAAGGATTTCAGGTATTCAGATCTGTTATTTTTTCACAGTTTACACTGAAATTTACCGTTTAGTAACTTTTTGTATTTTCATGTTTGCATCAGGTTTGCCCCATGATGTCGCTACTATTTGTAATAGAGGGGCTATACGTCCTAGCTACAGTGGCTTTATACAAGACAGTGTGGCCATAGGGATGTCTTCGCCGCTATTGGTCGACGCGAATATCCGCCATTAACAGGCAAAATATTTAGTTACTTTTAAGTTATTCTCAAAGAGGTTGGTAGAACCTGTTCATTTGGTTATGGAAGAAAATAAAACCTTTCAAATCTGACAATTGTAAATTGTCAGTGTCAAATAATTCATTAGCGTCGCAAGCGGGTGAAATTTTATCATCTTTTTCCCTGAAAAACTAATATTCTGCACAGTATTTAAATGTGACAATTTAAAATTGTGCTGTTGTTGTAATAGCACAAGATGCGTTCGACTTGGAATGTATGATAAAGATATTACATCGGTGCTACGATGAATGGGGCTTTAGCATAAGTTTAGAGTAAACGGAGTATTTAGTAATCAACTCGGAAGCACACTATGAAGTCTTAATAAATGAAGATGTCGCAATAAGACAAGTAAGGTTTAAATACATCGATGCTACAATACAATCGATGAAAAAGGTTTGGGAACAGAAGAGATCAGAACTCGAACAGTACAAAGTAAGAAGATAGTGGGATGCTTGAAATCAATTTGATGGGACAATACTATCTCTAACAAAAACAAAAAAAGAATAGGTGAAGTAATGGTAGAGTCGGTGCTATGTTATGGCAGTGAGGTATGGATTGTAACAGCGGAAATAAAACGAAGACTAAACACAGTTCAAATGGACGAAAACGCGCAAAGGTATCGAGACGAGATAGAGTGACGAATGAGGAAATAAAACGCAGAATGGAGGCACCAGAATCAGTTGTAGACAGAATTGAACGGAAAGCTTTAAACTGGTTTGGTCATCTGATGAGAATGAAGGTGACGACGTGGCCTTTGAAGATTTTTAAATGGTCGTCGTCGGGTAAGGAAAAAAAGGTAGACCACGCAAACCGTGGAATGAGGGTATTTGGAGAGCCATGGAGGAGAAAAACCTGGAAGAAGACCAAGCACAGGACAGGGAGGTTTGGAGACAGGGAACAGGAACACGGCATTTAGCTGTATTGTAAACTACCATAACTGAAACCGGTTGTAAACTTCATGCAACACCTTAAAGCACCACGAACGAACGCCAATGAAACATTTCAAACGTTCAAACATAACACTGCACGTGCAGCAAACATCAACTAAAGTACGTTTTTTTCCTATAAAAATTTTCAAGGTCAAATAACTTAGGGTTTATGTTGGTATAACTTGGATTCCTTTAAAAAATATATGTTGGTAAAATTTGTTTTAGTAACTTTATAGAACTAAAAATTGGTGGGAAATGTAAAATCTTGCATTAAAGTTCTATGTACATCAAAAGCTCTTGCTAATCTTTCGTGAACGTCTTCTTCTGGTGTGTTAAGATGGAGATCCAACAGTTCCTCTGCACACTTCACTACATTTAATTTTAAAAGATTCCGTTTTTACGCGTATTCAGTTTCAAAAAAGAAAAACTGACAATTTAATTTTAAATGTCAAAGTGACAAAAGTCGTTTATAGAAAAACCTGAAGAAAAAAAATTTTCTAATAATTTTAAAAAAGCAGTTTTGCCAATTTTATCTTGACCTTGAAAATTTTTATAGGAAAAAAACGTACTATAGTTAAAATAACTAGCGCCAAAATAATGACCACTCAAAAACGTTCGATTATTTCTAAAGGCACTGTATATCTCTACGCTCAAATTTGCCTGAAAATGGCGGCCAACAATCGTATGGCCACACTGTCTTGTATATAGTCACTGTAGTCCTAGCTACAGTGGCTATATACAAGACAGTGTGGCCATAGGGATGTCTTCGCCGCTATTGGTCGACGCGAATATCCGCCATTAACAGGCAAAATATTTAGTTACTTTTAAGTTGTTCTCAAAGAGGTTGGTAGAACCTGTTCATTTGGTTATGGAAGAAAATAAAACCTTACAAATCTGACAATTGTAAATTATCAGTGTCAAATAATTCATTAGCGTCGCAAGCGGGTCAAATTTTATCATCTATTGCCCTGAAAAACTAATATTCTGCACAGTATTTAAATGTGACAATTTATAATTATGCAATTGTTGTAATAGCACAAGATGCGTTCGACTTGGAATATATGGTAAAGAGATTACATCGGTGCTACGATAAATGGGGCCTTAGCATAAGTTTAGAGGAAACATAGTATTTACTAGTCAACTCGAAAGCACAATATGAAGTCTTAATAAATGAAGATGTCGCAGTAAGACAAGTAGAAAGGTTTAAATACCTCGGTGCTACAATACAATCGATGAAAAAGGTTTGGGAACAGAAGAGATCAGAACTCGAATAGTACAAAGTACTTAAAATCTATTTGATGGGACAATACTATCTCTAACAAAAACAAAAAAGAATAGGTAAAGTAATGGTAGAGTCGGTGCTATGTTATGGCAGTGAGGTATGGACTGTAACAGCGGAAAGGTATCGAGACGAAATAGAGTGACGAACGAGGAAATAAGACGCAGAATGGAGGCACCAGAATCAGTTGTGGACAGAATTGGAGAATGGAGGAGACGACGTGGCTTATGAAGATCTTTAAATGGTCGCCGCCGGTTAAGAAAAAAAGAGGTAGACCACGCAAACCGTGGAATGAGGGTATTCGAAGAGCCATGGAGGAACCTGGAAGAAGACCAAGCACAGAACAGGGAGGTTTGGAGACAGGGAACAGGAAGACGGCATTTAGCTGTATTGTAAACTAGCATAACTGAAACCGGTTGTAAACTTCATGTAACACCTTAAAAGCACTACGAACGAACGCCAATGAGAAATGTCAATGTCCAAAAATAACACTGCACGTGTAACTAACATCAACTAGTTAAAATAACTAGCGCCAAAATAATGACCACTCAAAAACGTTCGATTATTTCGAAAGGCACTGTATATCTTCTACGCTCAAATTTGCCTGTTAATGGTGGCCAACAATCGTATGGCCACACTGTCTTGTATATAGTCACTGTAGTCCTAGCGGGCGGGAGACTTGAGGCTATACGCTAAATACCATGTCGCTGAGAGTCTATATATTAGATAGTCTTTGCCGCGGCGTATGCAAAAACCCGAAAATAGGAAACTGTTGAATGAAGCCTTGGTACCTTTTCTGGTTTAACACGGCATGCATTGTTGTGGAGTATATTCTAAAGTAGAGGTTTCTTAACGAGCTTCAATGCCGTTTGAAGAATATTTTTAATTAGTTTAGTAGGTTTCAATATCATTTTACTGGTAATTAAGCTGATTAAATAATACCTATTTAATTGTTAACTTTATATAACATAAATTATAACAACGAAAACGTTTTCTTAATGATGTATGTGACAGTTTCAACGAAACTTGAAAGAGATTTATTATTTTAGATGCACATTAAGGATGACCATGGATCCATGGCATCATTAAGAAGAGCTTCCACTTTTCACTAATATGTGGAAAAGATTTTAATTGTTTTTCAATTAAACAACCATGGCCTACTATAAAAGAAAACATCTTTTTAACATACGTCGGTTATTTATGAAAATAAGTGTAGCAAACCTTATATCAATGAAAAGAGGAAAATAAGTTCTTCTTAATGGTGTCATAGGTATCCTTACTGATTTGAATTTAATATAAAAAAGTTGCTATCGATATCACAACAATTATGAAAACAAATTAAAATCGAAAATCAGATTTCAACTCATCTTTAAATAATGTCCTAAATGTTACGTGATTTTGTTCTAAGTAATCTAGTAATCAATATATAATACAAAAATGGAAAACGAAAATGTTTGGTTTTTGGACATAACTCAAAAACTAAGGCGGCTAGGTTCAATTTCTTTCTTGAATATTATTCAGCATTATAGTCTACAACTTTGCGCCAATTTAACCATCTTTGTATTTCGTGATGTTTTTGAAATCCCAATGGTGAACATCAAAATTGAGTAACCCTGTATATAACAGTTAGAAAATTTGAAGTACTTAAATAACTGAAAAAAATTGTTTGTTTGTTAATGTACAAGGCCTAGGCATGCAGAGTACCAGGTACCTTAGACACCGACTGCTTTGGTCATATGGTCAAAGTCCTAATAGGTCCATACATAGTCCGAATGTTGAGCAATTGAGCTGGGCAGAACGCCTAATACGTGAAGTGGATGACTGAATTCAGTTTATATTTCGAAAAAAATTAAGGGAAAAAGAAGTAAATAACAGTTATGAAAGAGTCATTAAAGGGCAGTAACCATAAACAAATATTGCCAGTGATGAAGCAGATAATGCTTTAAAAATTATTCCAATATTATCCACTGTTTAAAAAATATGAGCGTTTGTTCAAATTTATTTTATGACATATCACTGAAATGATGCTTCTGTTTTTGTTTAAATTGGTAGCTTACGCAATCGTTGACTGCACCAATAAAAAGTAATAATAATAACTCTTCTAACTTCTTCTATAAGAAAGACAAAAAGCCAGTGGTACTAGTTACTACTTGGTTATAATGTAAAACTTGAACAATATTAAGTTACTATTAAGAATCATCTGACAGAAGAGCAGTTGCGAAACCCGTAATGGATGGCATCACATGCATTGTTGAATAAATCAGGAAATACTACAGGTATATGTGGCCTCGATAGGTGAGTGCGGCTATCGTATGCAGTGAAGGTCACAGGGACTTTCGGGACTCAGTTGACAGCTCCTGAAAACGCTTTCTCAGGTTAATGTCAGTTTCAGGTAGTTAATAGTACTACTAGTACACACAATAGGCCCAGAAAAGTGGCCAAAGTGCCTAAACAGTAGATACAATCCAAACATTCAAACAACTCACTTATTTAGTTAATATGGTTCCTCTTATACCACTACTGGTGTTGCAGTGTGCTCATTGCTGGATGAAGGCTTCTCTGATGAAGTTTCTTCTCTTAACTTTGGCCATCTCCACTGCTTTCATTCATTGCATGGTTCTTTCTTGCAAAATGCTTCCTGTGTTGTTCCATCTGCTTCTGGGTCTACCTTTGAGGCTTCTTCAATTCAAATTGGATTTCTATATTGTTTTGAAAAGTTACTGTCCTCCATTCTTGTTGGGTGTCCGAACCATCTGAGTTCATTTTCCACGCACTGACTTACCCCCATTTTCTCATCTTTCAATCTGTCCGATGTGGTGACTTCTCTGATTTTTTGTAGGAATTTCAGCTTCACGGCCTGTAAGCGTTTGTCGTGCCTTTTTCTTAGTGCCCAAAACTCACTCTATACATGCTGTCCATTCTGTCATGTAATAACTAGGTACGCAACACATTTAACATGATCATAATTTCCATAGACAGCCCGGTCCAACTTTAGTATAAGGTCTTGTCTATTGTGTATGTCAGCCAGTCTGAACTGACAGGTTGATGTTGTACCCGGAGCTAGTTGAATTCATGCCACGTAAAGAAGCAGTGGTTTCAAACAATGCGCTGTGTCGTAGCTTGTTTAGGTTAGTTGCAGCATTTGATAGTTTTTTAAATTGAATGTCCTATGAAATTGTTTTGGAACCGCTGATCACATCCATTCGCGAATTGTACTGCGCATCCACCAGAGTTGGATCTGTAATCATGTGTTTTGGACAAGACCTTATATTAAAGCTCTACAGACAACTCGAAAATAAGTTTCTAAATTTTAGAGAATGGATTGATTCACTTCGCATGCCCAGAACTTGTCCATAACAAATAAACAAACAAAATTAACAGTTGCCTGTAAAAATCATGAGTGTGTTAAATGTGTTGCCTACCTAGTTGTTACATGATAGAATGGGTCGATACATACACTGCTCTGTACACTTTTCCCTTAACCTCTTCCAAGATTTCTTTTTTACCTATTGATGAAGCTGTTGTACAGTGCATAGTAACATAGGTACATTAGGATTATTGGAGAGTAGAGCTAACTGCATTCGGTAGTTTGCGAAAAGCTACGTTTGGCGGAATTTTTTATTTGTTTCACTTCCTGTCTGCATATCAGCAAGTTAAGTTGTTCGAGTGTGTATGGGGAATTATCTGGGATCTAGTTCCCCATGCATTTTTTCAAAGCCAGCGAGCGCTAGAAAGTTTTTCAGTTATTTCCACCGAGATGCGGACCGTGCAAATGAAATTTTTACTGCACGTGATCGTGGGCCACCCTCTACCTCAGGTAGGCTTTTATCCCGTTCGATTTAGTGTTGTTAATTAGGAGATTCGCGATATAAGCCAGTAAGGAAACGCCAAGAAATGTTTCGTTTCAGAACGTTGTTTCCGTTCCTTTATACATCCCAGTGGGGGCTGCCCCAGAAAATTCAGCTGGGCATGGCTATTACGGCCCTAGCCCTATGCTACGTTTTTTATATTTATTACTAGCTGGCCCGGCAAACGTTGTTCTGCCTACAAATAATTTGTCTCTGAAACCCCGTTTCACCAGTATAGAGTTTTAATTTTATGTCAATTACATCATTTTGGACTTTAAAAAATAAATGCCATTTTCGCAATAATAAACGTCCCAAAAAACCTCAATCACGACACCCATATCGATTTTTAGGCTTATTTACCCCATTTCACTCCTTAAGGGGTACCGGACCCGACAGACGTTGTCCTGCCCGAACGTTGGTTTAGCAAACGTTTTTTCGATATTCGAATTTTCGATTTTTGTAATTTTAAAAAATATTTGGGGGTGGTAGGGGGGGGGTGAAATTTTGGGGTTATATGTTCTGATATGCGAGAAATCTTAAAACAAATTTTTAAAAAATCATCAAGAAATTAAAAAAAAAATTAGAACCCGATTGCAGCGCTACCTACCGGGTTCAATTGTGAATCTAAACCATCCAGGGGCCCACCTAAACACACACAAAATTTCATCAAAATCGGTCCAGCCGTTTAGGAGGAGTTCAGTCACACACACACGTACAGAAGAATTATATTATATAAAGATTTTCATTTTAAAAAACATTGGGGGGTGGTGGGGGGGGGGGGTAAAATTTTGGGGGACTTGACAGACGTTGTCCTGCCCGAACATTGGTTTGCCTGCTATTAGCAGGTTCGGCAAAGATTTTTTCGATTTTTAAATTTTCGATTTTTTGCATTTTAAAAAATCTTGGGGGGAGTGAAATTTTGAGGTTGTATGTTCTGATATGCGAGAAATCTTTAAAAAATTTAAAAAAAGAAATTTGTAAAAAAGTTTTTAAAAAATCCTTGAACGCGATTGCAGCGCCACCTACCGGGTTCAATTGTGAATCTAAACCATTCAGGGACCCACTCAAATACACACAAAAAATTTCATCAAAATCGGTCCAGCCGTTTAGGAGGAGTTCAGTCACATACACACGTACAGAAGAATTATATATATAAAGATGAGTTGTAAGTAAAAATAGCGTGAAGGGAAAATTTCTTTAGTGATTAAGGCAGACAGCAAAAGTTACAATGCTTGTTTGATGCAGCATTGCATGTGTTTTATCCAGCTTCCTGGTTCTACTGGGCTTCACCCTTTTAATTGTTTTGAGCCTTGTTGCTATTTGAAATACGCATTTTGCTTTTGAATCAAAATGCAATATTTAATTTTGTTTATTGTATTTCACGTTTATGTCTAACGTAACTCTCTCACAATTTAGTTACATGTAACTTCCTGGGTCGTTTTGCATTTAGCGACCCAGTTTAACATTTTAATGCCCACCTTGCCTGGTTAAATGTTAATTTTATTTGGTGGTATTATTGAACTAGTATGTATACATATTCAATCAGTTTAGCTATTAAAGATTCAGTGCTTAACTTTTATTTTTTTTTGTACGAACTACCGCAACCTTATCGTTTTTGGGTAGTTTTTAAAGCTAGAAGCTGTACGCGGTAAGTAAGTTTTATTTAGACTGTTAGTTTAGGCTACTTTCCTTGTCCTGGTTGATGACTGTTACAGTTTTATTCATTTATTAACTTTAAGAATTACTGTCTGATTTTGACCCATGACAACAAATCATGAGCGGATGGGCCAGCGATCAAATGCTCGCCTCTTAGGCGGCCGGCGCGAGTTCGAAACTCGGCGGACTCTAGAAGAATTTTAAAAATCGTACGCTCCCCTGCTACCACGCTAACACTTGTGGTACTCGCTAACCTCTAAACAAGGAACTTTTCCTCACTTTGGACGGGTAAGGCTAGCCACCTACCCTGCCTAAGGGCGAAGAGGGCTTCTAGAACTACTTTATGGTTAAAACAGGCCACCGGCCTGTAATAAGAGGAAGACAGTAAGTCGCCGAGAGTTTGAACTAGTTCTGGTTGTGATCGCATTTTGTTGAAGGGCGGTACAACTTAGATTTCGGCAACTTCCAATGCTCCAAGCAACCAATTTCGAGGTACTTTATTTCGGCGCAAAAATCTTTCTTGGCTGGCAGATGACTGCTCCTTCGCATATGAGCCAAGGAAGCTTCCGCAATAATGTAGGTGACATCTGACACAGTGAATCTACTTGCACCATTATATTTCGTGCTAGCTTATTAGCGCATCACATAGGTGGCCTTATTCTAATAATTTGAAAATTTTTATTACAAATAATAACTTTACACTTTTAACGTCCTCAATAAAGATAGTACACTGTAACAAGAACAGCTTTTGCTAGATCGAATAGCTGTTGAAGAGTGTTCAAAATTATGTGCAAAATGGGCAAACATATCTTAATGTTTCTAATAATACTGGAAGAGTAAAAGGAAATACCAAGTAAAGCGAATTACTACATTAATTAAAAAAAAATATCGCAGTCAGTGGAATTCGAACCTACACTCCCAGAGGGATCCTGGTTTGCAGGCAGAGGCCTTACGCGCTGCGTTTATCGTTGCATTATGAAGATCACGGTGACGCCACGATCGATGGCGGATGAATTCTGCCAGATTGGTGACGATTAAAACGTGACGAAAGCAGACCGGCACAACAAAGATAAGGACTTTTACACTCTTTAATATTGCAAATTCTATAGGTGTAGGCCTCGAGAAGGGCCGCCATCGTTTCCTTTTAGAGCTTCAACTACTTCTTTAATCTCTTTGGCTCATTACCGCACACCAGCCGTTAAGGCTATGGAAAGTTTTGTTAAAATTTAAACGTTGAAGAGCTACATATTGTTATACCAAATTTAAAGTAAAAATCAAACCATTGTGACTCATTAATCAATACAAAAAGAGCGCCAATTAGTCTTTATACGACAAATGTACTCAGATAGAAACAAGAACTCATAAACTCAAAGCGTAACCAAAATCACCATAATCTAAAATGCAATAAATATCTCAACTAGGTCATAACTCAGTTTGCAGAAACGAAAACAAACATAATCATCGTAAAATGTATAATCGTCAATAATATGGCACATGGATACAAACGTTAAGTACCCCGAGTGCACCCAATAATATAAGTTTGAAACTATAGCAGTCCGTTGTATAACTACAATAATAATTATGTTAAATGAACGAATTGCATAACGTATATGATTAAAGTTTAACAGTGAATTACAAACTCGTCGGGGGTGGTGTCTCAATGGCAACGCAAGATGCAATTTAATGAGAACCAAATCCAAAATTATCGTACGATAACAAGGTGAAATCCGAGGGGTTCTGAAGGGATCCCATCGAAGCCGCTGGAAAATCGAAAATGACTCAATTTATTCTGCATAGGGAACTTGAAGGTTTCAGCCCGAACCGTGGGGGAACTCCCCGCCCCTCATTGTGCAAGTAACAGTTAATAAAGGGCAAAACTTAAATTGCTGCTTCCTCGCTGATATTACTCTCTGAGTATACTTTTAGCTCTTAGCGACATCGGAAAAACTGGACAGCACGTTTACGCCTGTACGCTAAGGGACGAAAACATGACTAGGTCAAAACATCTCGCTACAGGAACATGGTCGATGAAACCAGAATCCAGAACAGCTAGAAAAACCCCGAAACGTTAAACCAATTTGATAATATTGTACTGAACAAAGCACAGCATTTAAATGTTGGTAGATATCAAGATATCGTAAATAATAGAAAATCGCCAGCGATTCGCGAAGAACAGAACGCGCTTGACGCGAGAAAAGCGGACAGAATTAGAACGATTTCCCATTCGGAAAAATCCGACAAAAGACTTTAACTCGAAATATGTCGCTTTTTATCCGTAACAGTGTTAAATGGAACTTTCTTTGCCTTGATATTGACATAAGTTGTGATACGTTTATTTTTGTAAATAACAAAAACATCTGAAAACACTTTGCTATGCGAAAGAATGCTAGTGGAAAAACAAATCAATGCCACTACATGAAACCAAAGCAGATAATTCTGTTAAATGTTTGTGTGTTTCTTGACAATGTATGGTAGCATCCAGCGGCAAGTTAGTACGTAAAAATGAACAAAATAAGACAGAAGTATTACACGGAAATAAATCCTCCTCGTTTGTATTGTTACAGGAATAGTGATCTTTATGCAATTATTGATAACGAAATTAGATTATACACAAACTACAAAAACTGAAAGTTTTAGTCCCTTCAATCTGTGAATATGGAAGTTAAAAAATTTTTGAATGCATACCATGGTAGGGGTCTAGGACAATTCTCCGTCGCCGATTCACAGTAGGTACAATTCGCCGTCAGTTCTGATTCTGATAGGCGGCGAATCGGCTATACAGCGAATTTGATGGCGAATTGGTGATGGAAAATTCTCCCATCCCCTCATGGTAGCATTCGGAATGCTTTTATTCCAATGTAAACGAGTTTCTATCTTACTGCTTATGTGATCACCATGCATGAGTTGCTTATCTTGGACGCTCTGTACCTATATGTTGTCATGTACTGTTTAGATGCTACTAATTCATTACACATTTTCTCTAATTTTGCTATATGTTTAAATCTCTGAATTGAGAAAGCAAAAGCTATGCACTTCAGACTAATTCTTACTAAAATAGCTTTGTCTCTTTTACCTTAAACCAGTTCTTTTGTTCTATTTTGCTTAATCACTTTGGTTTTATACAGCTCTAAAGTTTGTAATTGGAATGCAAATATGATATGAATAAATAATGAGTTTTAGAGTTGCTTAAGACAACAAAAGTCCTATGTACTATGTTGAAAGTTATTGGCACAAATGCAGAGGAACAGAGGTGTATATTTTGCTTCCTCCACAAGGCAGTTAACTATCAATTACGACAAATCCTCTAACACGAATAGATTTTTCACAGGTTAAAATAGACCTGATGATGTATAGCCATCTGCGATTTAAAATTTATATTCGACTGCGTTGTGGGAAGAAGCCGCCGCTTTCTGATATGAAAATAGAACTTTTTCAACTTCCTAGAGCCAGGTGCAGCAACCTTTTACGTGTAAATACACTTCTAGAGGACTGTTAGTTCGAAAAAATATTTACATTTCATGACTAATTTAATATTTATACATTTTTTTACATATTTTGTACAAATTACTAGATACAAAACACTTAATATTACAATATTTAGTACAATAAAAAAACATATACTTTGGTACAAAAACATTCAACATAAAATTGACATTTTAAACAATAACATTAACTTTGTTCCTCCGGTTTTGAGCTTTTCTCTTGATTTGTATTTGTACTTTCGCCTCCTACTTCTGTGTTCTGTGCTTCTTCACTAGTTGCAGCATCTCCCCCAGTTGTTTCATCGGCAGTGTTGTTGTTATCGTCAGCACCTTCATCTGATTCGGAGCTAGTTCCATATCGGTCATGCAGTTTGTCTAATTTTTTGCAAAACTTAAATCCCCTGGTAGAATTTCTACGCGCTTTACACATTAGCTCTCGAGCTTCCTCTTCCATCCTTTGTAACCGTTGCTCTCTTCTTGCTAGCATTTCTTCTGGGTTTCTGCTGGATGATGTACTTGCTTGACTATCATCAGCACATAACAAGGTTGACGTATCTGCTCCATTGTCATCACCACTTGCTTCAGTCACTATTTCTCTTAAATTTTCACGATTCTCATGACCGTTCTCTTTAGTTTGGCTATTACAATCATCAATTTGTGAACTAGTTTCAAAAGTTGAGCCTTCTTCTAATGACTGGGATGGTTCTTGGGTGTCAACTAATGTTTCTTCTAGACTTTCATTTTGCGTAATACTTGACGACGTTTCACAGTGGGCATCGTTGCTAATCTGCAAGATGCCTTCATCTTCATGTCTTTGATTTTGTTTACTATTTTCTCCGTAGTGCTGATGTAAAGTGTCTAACTTCGAGCTAATCTCAATACCTCTGTGTGAAGTTCTTGCCGCCCGATTAACTAGCTTATTTGATTCATCTTCTAACCTTTTTAGGCGTTCTTCTCTAGCCGCTAAGATTTCATCGGTGGTTTTGTTTTGTCTGGACGTTGAGGCATATTCTTCGCCACCCTGTGTCTTTTTTATGGTTCGTAGAATATCTTCCTCTAATTTTTTATATATATCGTCGATGTCTTTGCGCCTGCTTTTGGGATCAGCTCCATACTGCTCGTGCAGATCATCCAATTTTGTACAAATTTCAATGCTACGGTTAGACGTATTTGCAGTTTGTGCAACTAGATCCTTTGCTTGTTGCTCAAGACGCTTTAATCGCTCTTCCTTAGCTGCAACAATTTCTTCTGGGGTTCTACCCGTCTTTTGTGCTCCTTCACAAGCGTTTTGTGCTAACTCAGTCTTTAACGTTTCGTCGGAATGCACTTCTTCAGTACTTCCATCTCTATTTAGTACAATTACTCCCTGGTCCTCAGCTACTAGTTTCATTGGTAAAGGAAATTCTTCTACATTACAGTTTTCTTCAGTCAGACTAATCTCTGCACATTCTGGTGCTTGTTGTAGAAGAACAGTTTCTTCCACGCCTGCTCCGGGTTCTACATTTTCATGTTTTGGCGATTGGGATATGGAATCTACTGAACAACTTTTTTTAAGGTTTTCTAAACTCTCATCTTTATTTAATTCAGCTTTATGATGGGCATTCGTTGGCTGTTGTGTTGTTGAAGAACAATCCACTTCACTTTTGTCCATTTCGTTGCTCCCATTAGAAGTTTGAACAGTGTCTGCGCTTGAAACATCGTCACTTTTGTTTGATAAAGAGTTGAAAGTTTCTGAGGATTTGTTTTCACTTTGTTCAGTTGAACACGAAGATTCTACTTCTTCGTTGGCGGCATTTTCTTGCTGATATGACGATGTTTCAGCATCTTCCGTAGTTTCTTCCACTGCTGCTGTAGACGATTGTGAACTAAAATTGGACGTTTCGATTGAAACTGAGATAGTGGATGGTAATACAGATTCAGCTAGTTGTCCACATTCGGAATTTTCATGTTGTTGATGTGCCGGTTCTGTAACCTGCGAATCGCTGCATTCAATTTTTGCAATTTCGTCTTGCACAACTTGTAGAATAGTTACTTCGTGTTCTTGCTCTTCTTTATTAACCACCATATTCACTACCGTTTCTACACTTCCGGTATCACACTGCTCTTCATCGACAGATTCCAAATTTTCCAAAGCAGAGCTACATCCTGCTACCGGTTCAGGACTAGTTATCGAAATGTCCAATTCAGATTCAACAACATCCTCGTCATCACTACTTGATTCACGCTCATCACTATATCCACTTTCAACACTGTTATTAAGATCTTCACTGATTGTAGTTTTCCTGGAAGCGAATTCACTACGAAGCTGCTTCCACTGCTCTTCGGTCGTGGAGTTTTTTTCCCTCGCTTGTAACCACTTTTCTCTGCAGTATTCTAGTTCTTCTTTGAGCTCATTCAGTAACTTCCGCTTCTGAGCCAACTCGTAGCGCAGAATCTTCTCCTGGGTGTGCAGCTGTTGGTGCTGCTTTTGCATTTTGCCTACCTGTGAATGCATATTTATGACGTATGTGCATACTGACGAGGTACATTAACTTACCACGTGCCAAGTTTTTGACAGCTCGTGCGAAACGGTTTCAAGGCGCTTCTCTTGATCTTGCAACCTTGTTTCCAAATGAGTGTTGAGGTGTTTTAGGCGCGATGTTTCTTTTTCCAAGGATTTCTTTTCTAAGATCAGGTTCTGAAAAGTATTTGCATGATTAATGTTAATGTTAATTAAATAAATAATGGATAGTGCTACCTTTAGCCGTATAAAGGTTTTGCTAACGCTAAGAACCATGGTTTGTCCTGTAGGTGTTTGAACGGACTTGTAGCAAGGATTTTTATCGCCTTGTTCATTGTTCTCATTTAGGACACTGACAGGTGCGACTTGGTGACTCAGAAGTTCTGTAAGGATGCGCCAAACTTTTGGGAGATTTTGAACGATTTCCGAAGCGCTGCTTAGAGAATTCTGCTGGGATGAGGTTTGTGATTCTGAAAGAACCACGTTGAATAAGGTGGATGTTAATATGCTATGTATTTTACCAGATTCTTCCGCTATAGGCAGTAGATTTGTGTTGGATGATGGCATCTGCTGGGAATTGGAAAAATCTGCTGGTTTGGTTTTATCATGGACTTGATTTATTAGGTCTAGTAACACCTTTGGCAAAGCTGATGATACTTCGTTGCACTCTTCGTTGATTACGATGTCCGTTAGTAAGGCATGATTTTCCTCTAGTATTTTAATTAATTTGTCTAAGTCAATTTCTTGGCCGTTGTTGAAACCCAGAAGAATTTGAGAGAATAGCTGTAAAATGAGTAAATTAGTATGTGCAGCTTACAGAAGTATAAAGAGGACTTGCTTGATTAATCACAGCCATTTCTGCTCGAAGCTCGGCACATTCGGCTTTGGAAAATCCCAGCTGTGATTGTAAAGTGATGATATTGCCTGATTTTTCCACACCATCCTTTTCTAATTCATCAATCCTGGCTTCCAACTCGCTAAAATAGAAGAAAGTGCTGTCAGTTGTCATTAAGTGGATGAAAATAAAATGAACGTACCTGTTCTTGGCTTCTTCAGCTTTAAGTGCATTTTTGGCGTCGTCCAACTGAAGCTTCAAACTCTCCATTTGGTTTTTATCTGCTTGCTGTCGTTGCTCGTATAAAACTTTAAGTTGCTTGATGTTCCTTAACTGCCTTTCGTATTCCTCTCGTAGATCATCGGAGAGCACTGCGAGTTCCTTTTCAGCAAGAGAAGCTTGAATTTCTGCCACTTTCTGAGTTAACTGAAAGTTTTAAAGTAAGTTTCGGATTTTAAAATAAAATTAAAAATGATACCTCTTTAATTTGACCTTCTCTCATCAAAAGAAGCTGCTTGGATACAGTAATAATATCCTTCAATGCGGTGACGTGCGTTTTGTATTCCTGCCTTTCATTTTCGAACGCTGCCAATTCCGAGTTGACGTTTTGGAGTTCCTTTTGCAGTTTCGCTGTGTTTATCAGCAAATCGCGGTTCTTCTCCTTGATGGTTTCGACGTTGCTTAAATCGAGTTGCGATTCTTCCAGTTTGTTCCTTAAGTCATGCGTCTCAGACGGCCCCGGCACTTCGAATGTGTCAGTCTGTTGGCTTACATCCACTTTTACACCACCCCACTTCTCTAGGGAACTTCCTTCCCCTAGCATTTGCCTCAACTGTTGATTTTCTTTCTTCTGCTGCGCCAGTTCCTGCCTCAGGTCATCGAATTCCTTCTTCTTCTCGGAGATCAGCTTGCGCCTCTTCTCGTGAAGAGTCGACATTTCTTCATTAAGTTCCATTATCCTGGCTTCGTTCGCATGTCTCGTCGTTTGGCTTTCGCTTTGTTGCGCTTGGACAAAGTCCGTTTCACTGTGGCTGGCTTGGTCGTTGTTCCACCACGGGTCAACACCGACTTGTTCGAAAAAAACACTCCTCGTGTTTCCCATCTGCGCTCGGGCTCGGTTCGTCTGAAATCATGCGATGAATTACGCGTTTGCAAAAAAACGCAGAAGCTGCCACGTCACGCGATAAACATAAAGGAAAAATGAAGGTTTGAGGCCGCGGCCGAGCAGGTTGTTGCGCGTCTGCGGCTTCGAGATCGAAAACACCTTCTGCTCCAAAGAATGCGTATTTTTAGGCATTGGCTAAGCATTACATTCACTCGGGCGGCCCCTTTGCCAAAACGTCTGGCGCACTGAGGTCTTTTACCGGGAAATAAAGCACTTGTGCTGCAATTGAGGTGAAAATAGAAGAGTGAATCGGGCGTTGGGAAAACCACGCCCACGAGAATACTTTCGTATTTTCTCAAATAGTCACTAGCCGCTGTTTTTGACTTCGGGAGAATTCTTGGTCGGATTTTTGTGTATTTTGGGAATTTTACCTATGTAGTGTGCGGCGAAAAATTTATGAGCGCATAAAATCGGCATAACGTGTGTGAATCAGTGGTTCACAAGTGACCATTATATTAACATCGCCTTTTAAGTTCAAAATAGATGAATCAACGTTAATAATAGACTTTAGTACAGCGGGCTTCCAAATTTCTCAAGAAGTAAGTTAATCATAACAAACCAGATAATAACATGCTATTATTAGCCTTTGGAAGAAAGTATAAAAGAATACTGTAATAATAAAATAAAGCAAATGTATCTGCGACTGAGCAAAAATTATTAATTTGGGTATCTTTTGTTCATATTGTTTGTTTGCTCACAATTCTATTTTAAATTCTGTACTATTTTTGCTGCAGTATTTAGCTTAGCGGTTTAAAAATACCCATTTAAAGAAGAACGCAAATGCCAAAATATGAAAGGAATCCAAGGTTAACCATATTTAGAAAGAAAATATTGTGATATTTGGTTATTTTCAATAATACATCAAAACTCCAAAATCCTTTATCTAATAGACTTGTCTGTCCGTCCGTCCGGGAAGCTGTTTCAGCAGCCAAACCGTAAGAGATAGAGAAAAAAGTTATGAAAGTTATATGTTTGGAATGGTCATTTCAGCTCAGGAACCGAATTTCAGTCACGTGACACTTCCGGTTTTCGAGAAATCACAAAAAAGACCGTTTTTCAAATAGAACGCGTATTAAATAAAAATGTTTCAGTGGCCAAATGGAGCTGCGACCCTCTGCGCCTTAAAACGTCGATCGGGTTAGGCAACCACTTTGACACCTTCCAGGTCTGGGTACAGTTTTTATTTAATACGCGTTCTATTTGAAAAACGGTCTTTTTTGTTTTTTTTATATGAGACATTTGTCTTACTGGATTGCTTGTTACTATACAATAGAAGTAAGGTGCAAGAAAAAAGTACAACTAAGTCAACATGTTTTTCATAGAATGATGTTTTGATAAATGCAAATTGGTTTTGCCTTATCTTAGCAGACATGCGAATTTTTCAGGCATTTTTGTAAATACTAAGATACATTTTCGAAAATTTCAGGTTGTAATAGGTATATGTGCAATAATGTTTCAATATATTCATATTGCAATAACATATAAAAGATGTCTTGCGAAAGAAATTACGTATAGCAAAATATAACAATACCAACGTAATTCTGAAACATCTTTCTGGTGTTCCATTAGCCATACTGTTTATTTGGTTATATTCCTACACTAAAAATTAAAAAATATTATAGTGTGAACGTTTTGGGGAAATATATACCCCCGTTTTCAATGTATTTAGTGTGGCGAAAACCCAAATACTTTTAAATTTAGAAATTTCTTATAATACAAAGCACAAATGTTTAACTATCTGTTAATGATTTGCTGAAAATATATTTTCTGAAAAAGTCAGCTTTCAGTCACTGAATTTGAAACGCTTTTGGTTTCCCTTGGTAGATGTTCCAGATGCTTAAACATAGATAGATCATATTTAAGCCATCTATATTTTGCATCGAAAAATTTCTGGTTAAATATGAAACAAAGATCATGAATCAAACAGACTATACATTTATCACAGACATTGTATAAGCCTAAGCCTTAGGAGCTCATATTTTGTGACTGCGAGAACTGGCTCTGGCTGAATATGTGTTGACTTTAATTTGGGTCTTAGGTTAAGTTCCCTTCTTTTTATTTCTCCTATTCGAGAGTTAGGGTTCTCTATCTTCATCTGCTGTGAACAAATTATCGAAATAATCACCAGCCTAAAGAACTCACACCCGTAACGTGGTAAACTCGAAAGGCAGCAATGAGATTCTACTGTCCATATGTACCTATGTGGGGTAAACAGGGGGGCGCCGCTAGAGGTGTCGGGCCGAGACGAGGAGAGCCGTCGTTTCAGGTATCGGGCCAGGAGCTATATCCAAGACGAATTACTAAAGTAGACCGCGCCGTCGTTTATCCATAAAGTTCCAGTGAGGCTACCCTATCCCACAATTGTAGACAACAGATGCCGCAGGTAGCAGTGTTGCCATAGGAGCAGATGTGTGGTAGAGATTGAGGCTTGGCTTCGGCGGGTGAGCGGCGCATTAATTAGCTCTGGCTGTGACCTGCAGTGTCATAAGAGGTTGAATATGCCTCGAAGCGTGCCGGGTTATAACAGGTAGCCATTTGTAATATGACGGGTGTTGCAGGTGTTTGTGCTTAAGGTCACTAGATCAACACACTAAAGTATAAGGTACCGCGATTAGTGATTTTTTTAATATCTATCGCACAATTTTCTCCAACCGGAGATAAAAAGCGATCTAACAATAATTTGACTTTATAGCAGTGCCATTACGCCAAAAAGAAAATCCCTAACAACTAGTGTCTTTTCTATTCCAGTTGGGAAATTTGTATTTATTTGTTATCTTTATCTTACAATTTTCTCACATTCCCACGCGAGAAATGGAATGTCGGTACCTTACAGTTAGTATATTAATCTAGTCACCTTATCTGTGCTCTTTCATGTTCGCCGCCTAATGGTGGCCGTCAAAAGCAGGTCGCAAGGCAGGTGCTCGGCGTAAAACCTGGATTCTCATGTCCAAATGAACGGATCATGGGCTGATAATCACTAATACAGTATATCACTAAAAGGCACCTGACGCCAACAGCCATTTGAGCTTTGGAATATGCTAGACTACATGATAGCGCACAAAACACATTGGACGAAGTACTTTAAGGTCTAAACAGTTTGGTAAGAGACAATATCGAAGAACATTTTGTTTTGAATTCGAGTGACTAGTCAATCCGCAGATCTCTATTTAGTTTCAACATGCAGTACGATATAGTCGTGCCTCTCAATATCAAGATTTGGAGTCTCTTGATGCAAACTACTCTTGGGCCATACTTAAGAATATTGTACTGGAAGCTAGCATGCTGTAGGAACAAACCACAAGACACAGGGGTATAGAAGAAATGTAACATCATGAAGCAGTTATTCCGTTGTGAAATAAGGGCTATAAAGAACATACAAGGCCAAGGCGCCCTTTCTTTAAAGCCATTAAGAAAATATATGAACCTGGTCAAAGAAACTTTCATCTTATTAGAGATACATTTGGAAAATTGTTCTATTTCACCATTTCAAATCAACAACCAATCGATCGAAGTGCACAATACGCAAACAACCTAACCTGGACCAACTATTGACCAGAAAAGAAATTGCATCTCCCCTGAACCTATTAAATACTAATAAATCCTTGATCAACACGAAATACGGAGGATCGTTCATGTCAAAGCCGGAATTTAGGTTCTCTACACGTTAAATATTAACATCACCAAGCTCTGTGGACTATTGGTTACCACGTCTGCTTAGCATTCAGGAGGTCGTGGGTTCGATTCCCGTGGGCGTTTGCTCTGATTTAGGTTTTTATGTGGCTTTCCTGAGTCACCTGAGTACCTTCTTTGAAGCGAATGCCGGGGCAGTACTTTTCCACCTTTCCTGATCTCTCTTCCATGTTCCAGCCCTCCTTTCTCTCGCCCTTCCTATAATTCCCGTTGTTGGCTGAACAGGGACGCAAGGTCTCTATAGCAGCCCGCCCCCGGTTGGGGGAATTGAAATGACCCTGAACCTTTACCGTTTATTAGCATCGTTCACTATTTTGGCATTTGAGGCTTGTTTATTAGCATCGTTCACTATTTTGGCATTTGAGGCTTCCCTTTAATCGTTGCCACGAAAAGATTCGCATTCTCTTTAAACTGTGTAGACCATTCACACACCTGTGTCTCTTTCAGAGTTTTTTTAAATCAGAGCTATGCTTTTAATCTTCGCAAAATTTCAGCAGGTTTAATATCTTCATTCACAAGAAAATAAATAGTAATGCGCTGCGCAATAGTTGCAGTGGGTTCGGCGTCCGCTATTTTGAACAACAGAGACGGTTGTCTTGACAACCAATAATTCTGTTCGGAGAAAAGAAAGCCACGAATCGTTCGGAATGAAGAAGAATAGTTGCCAGCTATAACGGGCCTAGAATTATAAGTCGAAATGTTCCACCACCTGGACGAGATTAATGCCCGGAACGCGGAAGACTTAGTCATAGAGGCATGGAGTAGGTTTACATGAATGTAATTTTTTGAAACTCGCCAACCGAGTTGTAAGCTTAAGAGACTGAGCTACTAATGAAAGCATACAACGAAAATAGATGAATAGAATACCTACTTTAAAAGGGAACTGTACAAGCCTAGTGGTAATGCAGAACCAAGAAAGATGAACAGATGAACATTAGAGACTGACAGCAATAAGAAAGAAAGTGGAAAGACCGTAAAACAGCCAATTAATGTGTAGAAAACAAAATGAAGAAAGTGGACCCAGATTGCACATTATCGAGGCATGTGGAAATTCATGGAGGAGGCCTACGTCTTACGACGAATAATGGGCGAGGAAGAAGAAGAATAATCTATTTATAAAAATTGTGTACCACGAATGGAAAATATTCCTGCAAAATTTATGTTCTGGATTTCATCAGCTTGAAGCAACAAATCTAAAATAAAGCAGTTCATTGGATGTCTTGTTCTGAAAATACAACATAAATAAACTGAGTTTTTAATGAAACTGTTAAAACTCAAAAGTGTACTCGAAAGATAATTTATAATTCTATCGGAAATAATCTAAAAAGTACGAGTACTCTAGTTTAAACCATATTTTACTAAAATTTCGAACTGTGAACTTCATACATGTACAAATAGCAAGGGGTGCCCCTATCTACCTGTATCCCTGTATACGTTTTTTAATAGACGGCTGGCATAAGATTAAAACATATTGTGCAATACCTATCCCCATCATCTAAATTTGTATTGCTTTTAGTCACTGCAAATTCAAAGTACCACTTCATACACACACGTGGTGAAAAACATACAACCAAAAATAACTATCTTATAAGAACGCACAAGAGCATCGTTTGTTTTGATAAGGACTCATACGAAATATCTTTCAAGCGATGCATGACTGTTTTTAAACACAGAATTACTAAAGCGTAGGCTTCATATGTGTCTAAATTTTAAGTTGGAAATGTTTATGTTACATTGGCGTATTGGTCAATAAATAATATATTTTTAAACACGTTTCCTCTATTTTATTCTTCTAATTAAGAGTTAGATAAGATTGAACGAACTATAAAATTTATAGTTCAATATTTAATATAGGTAAAGAGTAGCGAGGAGTTAGAGAAGCATGTAATGGGGCTGACAAGGTTATACCACAATCAGAAAAAACTAAAAGAGATTGGTTTTATGGGCAGTTGTTAAAGGCTTATGTGAAAGAGCTAAATCGAAATAAAATACCTTGCAAAAGGACACCATTTTTAGTATGCAATAGCCGAACATAAGAACAGTACAAAAAAATCTGCAGAGGGTTTTACTCAGAACTTCCCTCGCAAGTGGATGTTGTGACACTAAAAAATTTTTAAAATCACAGAAAAATAGGAGTAAAAACATCTTCAAGTTTGTAATAATAGTGAAACAATAAAAGGAAATACTTGGTAATGCAAATTAAATCAATTAAACAACGCATTACCGGCGATGGGATTCGAACTACAGCGCCTGCGAACGCGAATTTAAATCCGGCCGTCTCATACAAGGGCCTTTCCCGGCTTTGCGATGTGCGACTGTATTTAACATAACGGACTTATTGTTGAAACTGTTTGTCTCTTTTACGACATTACGCTGTATCTGTTGGGTCCCATTTTCGTCAAGTGGCTGACCAATGTGCAAATTACTACTTTTATCTATTTCTCACTCAACGCCAAAATAAACAAAATTGTATTTTTAAGGTGCTTACCCTGTCTACATTTGTGTCCGATTTTGTTCTGTTTCATGCCCGGTAGACATATAATCTGCATGCAATATATCATCTTCCTCCAGCAACTGGTTTTTGAGTTATACCGCCAACAGGCAGACAAACAGACAGACAGATGGCATTGAGAAAACTTGTTTTTCGTCATTCAGGGGTCTGAAACGTGAAGATCTAAAGAAACCTCAGAAGGTGATTTTTTAGACGAGGTAAGTAAAAAATAAATAGGAAACCTTTAAAGAAAAGAGAAAAGGTACAACAACAGCACAGCATAATTATTTGCTGCAAAGACAAAGAAGGAAATACTCGTATATTAGGAGAAGAAGGATTTACGGTAGAAAAGCGAGTAACTATAGAACAACAACAACAAGAGACTTCAAAGTTGGGATGCAACAATAGAAATAATACAGGGGCATAACTAACAATAGAAGTCAAAGGGAGATAAGGTAAAGGAGTAATTAAATATGGGGAAAATAAAAGTTAGGATATGCGCTCTAGTAAAACCGATTTCGGAAATAGAGGGAATGCTTCAGGATTGGTTAAAGGCCATAACACAACCTATACCCATGAAAAGAGGCAAGACACAATGGAGCAACTACGGAAGTATACTAAACAGACTGAAGGTATTCATAAAATGTATTGTAATGGTTCTCTGTGTGGGTGTATAAAATAAATTTTTTATGTTACAAATATTTGTTATCAAAATTACTTTTTACATAAGCTGGCTCACTTCTTTATTCAGTTTGACTTAACCTAAGATAGTTATGGTTATATACTTTTGCATTGTGCACCAATTATGTTCTGTTAAATTAATTTTAATCCTAGCTCAATTAATAATTTTTAAAACATTGTACTCTTCACTCAAGTTGGGGTATGCATTTATGATTGTTCTAGACGTAAAACTACTTTTTTCAAATTCTACATCGGGTATGTAGATTTTTTAATATAAAGTATACGTTAACAGTGCACTCAACCTTTCAACTAAGAGCTCTTATCTCAGCGTATTTAATCTATCTTTTAGCTTACAGCTCATAGCAATTAGGTAGTTCTCTGCTACACTCAATTGATGAACCCCAACCAGTTCACAACAAGTTCCCCCATGTACCTCGCGTTATATGATGCTAGCAATTCATTATTTCATATTTTACAAATTATTTTTACATCGCAAATATGGGTGTAATTCCTTTTGTTTGAAAATTACACTCTCCCAGCACATGGCCTAGTTACTGTTAAAAAAATTGACCTACTCCTGTAATGATTAAATTTGACCTAATTACATTTATTATTTTTTAAATTGCATTTCTCTTTTTAATAAAAGAACACAAATCCTCTTCATAAAAACTGCACAACTTTCAACAACGCTGATAAATTCACACATTATCACTCTCTTCTACACATGCAAACATCCATCCCTCCTCATTTTTGGTGCATCCTTATCCAACTAAATTCCATTTTAGCATGTTTCGTTCTAATTTCTCTTATGTCATATATAAATGATTTAATTACAGTTCATCCAGCTGTTTATACAGGCCGTTATTGCTTCGCGGATCTTTAAGAATGAACAGAAAGTAAATTTGCACATTGCCACTCCCAAATGAAAAGAAACTAAAATTTCCATTGTTTGCTTTATTTATCTATGATAATCCAAATACTAAACCTAAATAAGGTATCTATCTCTATTTCTTAATATAATTATTCATTTGATATCATATGCCGAAGCAGAGAATCATTGCACTATACAGGGTGTCTATTTAGTGCGCCGGTCTCCGATTACGCCTTTAGCTTTTTTCCGATAGAATGGGGTTGAAGGGGCCACGTTTTAAAATTATTTTGACATATACAGGGTGTCCCAAAAAAAATTGGCTTAAGCAATTATCACATTTTTAAAAGGAACACCCTGTGTTTCTTTGCGGCTATTCAAGCTTCTATAGGTTCTACGTTCAACTTTAATTTTTCTTTTAATTTGCATGCAGCGGTTTCAACTTATGAACGTTTTAGATTTTTTTTGTCAATTTTCATTTTTTTATTTAAGACATCATTTTTCCCCACTTTTGAATGTTTCTTTCCTGAAAATTGAGGGAGTCGTCATCTAGGATACAAATTATCGGTTCAAATTTCAATATCTTGATTCTTTATTTTCTCAATTTTTTGTTAATGTTAACACCCTATATTTTATTTCAGGAATAAATAGAGCCTTAAATTTTCTTTATTTGGACCCCAACATGTTATATCTGAATCTAAAGAGTGGTTAAAAAATTATCTTTTAATAAAAAAGGCAAGATACATGTGTACTATTTGGCACATGGTTTATAATAATGCTTGTAAATAAACGATTTGAAAGTTAAGTGCGTGTTTTCATACATAAAACACGGGTAAACCAATAATCTGATTTGAACCGCTTAACAAACCGGGTTGTAAACCTGTTTAAGAAACGATTTGTAAACCGGTTAACAGCGGTTTGAAAACCTGTTTATAAATAGGTTTAAAACCGGTTTATAAATAGGTTTAAAACCGGTTTATTAGTTAATTTAAAAATTTGGCGAATGTATAGCGTCCACATTGTATAAGTATAACCAATTTACGTTTGTTAGAGCAGTTTATAAATCGATTTTAATCTGGTTTATAAACAGGTTTTTAAACTGAATCGTAAACCGATTTAGAAACCGGTTTTTAAACAGGTTTACAAAACTGTTTATGAACTGGTTATATTCCGGTTTTCGGTTAACGGGTGTATCGGTTTTTGATTTATGAAAAAATCCTGGTTAACCGGGAGCCGGTTAACCGTTAAATCTATTTTTTACCAGCAAAGCATGCGACAAATAGTACACATTTATTGTGATTTCTTATTAAAAACTTAATTTCTCAAATACTCTTAACATTAAAGTACAACATATTGGGGTCGCAATAAAGGAAATTTAAGGCTCTGTTTATTCCTGTAATAAAGTATAGGGTGTTCCATTAAAAGAAAAACTGAGAAAACAAAGAATGAAGATCTTGAAATTTGAACCGGTATTTTGAACAACCAGTATTAAAATATTCCGTTTTTATGAAACATTAGTGTTTTTGTATCTTAAATGACGACCACCTCAATTTTCAGGAAACAAATATACAAAAGTGGAAAAAATGGGACAAAAAATACTAAAAACGTTCATAAGTTGGAAACGCTAAAAGCAACTTAAAAGAAAAGTTAGAATTAAACGTAGCACTTATACAGATTGTCCGAAATCCGTTTGGAACATAGGAAATTAATGAGTGCGATAAGGAAAACATAAACAAAATTAGTAGCAAGACAAAGATAGAATGTAATCATGCTAGGTAAATTTTTAAACGAAAATTAAGTCAATGAAACAAACAAACGCTTCTGTCAAATATTTGATCTGCCATTAAGAGTATAAAGTGAGGTTTAAATGATTAAAATAATTATGTGAATAGTAAACAATAGTATATTTAAACCTCACCTTATACTCTTAATGACAGATAAAGTATTTGACGGACGCGTTTGTTTGTTTCATTGACTTAATTTCAGTTTAAAAATTTACCTAACCATGACTACATTTTATCTTCGTCTTGCTACTCATTTCGTTTATGTCTTTCTTGTCGCACTCATTAATTTCCTATGTTCCAAACGGATTTCGAACAATCTGTATATGCTTATATAACCATAAAGAGATATATGGTGCTCTATTTAAAAAAACTAATACTTTTTTTAGCCAAACGGTTTTGGGACACCCTGTATATGTCAAAATAATGTTAAAATGTGCCCTTTTCAATTCCATTAGGGCAACCTTTAACAAACTTTTTATCGGAAATAACTGGAAGCTTAATCAGAGATCGGCGCACTAAATGGACACACTGTATATCGTGAATATCAGGGAGTACTTAGAGCATGAGACAGCTACAAGAATTTTTCTGCGGTCACTACTTATACTTAGCAACCTCTTATATTAATAAACATTCCAATTTGTAAAGACTTTCACCGGTCATCCTGTACTCACATTTAGTAACGATTGAAAAATTACTGATTACGTTGTAAATAACGCGAGTATTTTAAAATTCCACAAAATGAATCACAGGAATTTTCAAAACGATAGCTTGCATTCAAAAATAAGTTAAGTAATGTACACAGGGCCATGCAAATCATTAGTGCGATATTTTTGAAAGAAAAACAGGTAGAAAGAGCATGGTCGAACCAAAGTCCATTCGAAATGTAAATTTGAAATGATTCAACTTGTGTTTTTTGGTCAGTCACCAGCTTTTTTGCATATTCTCATCTGTCAGTAATACAGTGGTATAGGAATGTTAACTATTTCAATTTAGTTTGTCTAGTTGCCAAATATCGATTTTTGGCAAAGTTTGATTCAGAACTATTCGAACTGGATTTTTTCATACCTGAAATGCCAACGTGCAGCTGAATACACTTGACTTAGAGCCCCTGTTTTCTTTTTAATTACCTATACAAAAACTTGAAGAATATTGTGTATTGTAGAAGTTAACATTGCACAATTGGCCGAAGTATAAAAAAATATGATTTTCAAGTACTGGGCAGTACTCGACGATGACTCAACCTTTAATTTAAGAAAGTCTCGCTAAAAGTGCAACCTACGCTTGAAGTTCATTACACAACAAAAAGCTCCTGGCAAACAATCGGAAATTAAATTCGAAACTAGGGGCGACGCAATTTTTATTAGGTAGCTTTCCTAACCGATATAAAGTTTGGTCGCTAATAAAATTTATTCCCTCAGCTCTAAAAATACAGTTTTTCAACATAACGTTTTGACTTGAATGTGCCGTTCCCGGCAAACAAAGGAACAAAAACACAAGAAACAAAGGGAGTTCGCGTAGTAAACACCAGATTTATCCCGATTTTTTCTGTGAATAAACGTGTTGTGGTGCTTGGCGTTCCAAAATGTCTGCCAAAAAGCGTTCCGGAACAAAAACGAAGCAGATGTTCCCTTTAAGCTGGTTGTGACACGAATGTAGCAGCAATGTTTGTCTCGATTTTTTATTTTAATTTGATCTTTTGTGATGGGTTTAGCTGTATTTTTAATTAACATCCAATACCACTCTAAAATCTAAAATACATTTCTTTGAATAATCAATATTAAATTGGCAAATAAATGTGCAAGTTGCTTATATTCCGTTGAATATTACAAACAATAAATAATACACAAAAACTATTTATTGATTTTTTCAAATATGAAATCGAAATATGATTTAAAAAAATCCTCGGTCGAATTGCATCACGGAAAAAACATTTTCATAAATATTGTGTAATACTTAACGATGACTTAATATTTAATTAAGATTTCCCTTTGGGATGAATCGAGTGAATAGTTGGCACAGCAATGACAAACGAAATTCAAGAATTTACGCTGTGGTGGTTTTGTCTTATAGTTTTTTCTCAATTTAACTCACGGAAAATTCATACTTTCTAAACTATTAAAAATAATATTCTACGTGTATACAGGGTGTCCCCGAAAGGTCTGTACAAATAATAACACATATCCTGAGGCCAAAATAGAACGATTTAACCCAACTTACCTCTATTCAAAGTTGCTTCGTTTAGTCGCTAGAGGTCTTCAAAAATGATAGCTTTTTAATTTTTTTTTAAGTAAGTCGAAAAATCTTTGATAGATTTTATTCATTTTTTGGCCATGCGTTTGTACCAGTAAACTACAGCTTTTTGTAGAATAAACCCTAATTTCGAAGATTACAGGGTGTTTAAAAACTTTGTCACAACAAATCCATTCATATTTTTTTAACCCCCTGTATAATCACTACACTAATGTTTTTTCGTGGATACCTACTTTAATTAGAAGCTATTTCCTCTCTTACTAAAATTTAGTTGGGTTAACGGTTTAGGCTCAAAAAATAGTTTCTAAATTTCTACAAGCCTGAATCAGTAATTGTAACTTAACACTAGGTTTGTAGGGATTCAGAAAATATTTTTTTGTGGCTAAACCGTTTACCCAACTAAAATTTTGTAAGAGAGGAAATAGCTTCTAAATTAAAGTAACTATTCAGAAAAAAAATTGGTAGTGATTATACAGGGGGTTAAAAATTTTTAAAAAGGTTCATCATTTTTAAAGCCCTCTAGCGGCTAAACGAAGCAACTTTGAATAGAGGTAAGTTGGGTTAAATCGTCCTATTTTGGCCTCGGGAATATGTGTCATTATTTTGTACAGACCTTGTCGGGGACATCCTGTATGTATATGTTTGTTGATACAATTAAACTATGATCAAAACATATTTTCATCTAGCATAGCTATGGAATCGTTCCTAATTTATGAATGCAACTACGTTTATACTTAAATATCAAATTTGACACTTGATTTTCAAGTGACCTTATAGTTGCATTCATAAATTAGGAACTATTCCAATACCATACTAGATGAAAATAATTTTTGATCATACTATTTTTTAGCCTTTGTCATTTTAAATAATAAAGGTAGAATTGGTGAGCTTCCCAAATCAACAGGGAAAAGTTACTATAAATTTCATATTAATTTTAAACTGGAACTTAAGTTGCTAAGTAGCTGTTCGTCTAAAAACAAATTTACTTTAACGAAGCGATCGCTTAAATGGGTAGTTGAATTATTAATTTTTGTTTGGTTGTCCTTAGAATTGCAATAACTGAAATTATCTGCAGAAATATTTAAGTGTGCTTAATCATTCTTGGTAATCAACGGATTTAACTATAGAATTTTAACCTGTTCTTTATTTGTTCCCAAACAATTTATTTCTAAAATACTAAAGAATCAAAAAGTTAACAATTAAAATTAGAGAAAATTAGCGAACGATTTCATGTATAAAATCACACTTATTTATAAAATAAGTGAGTAAAATGGCATATGTTTGCACAAGTGGAAAAACTACACAAGCGAAAAGCCGGCTCTCAGAATCTACCATTCCAAAAATACATTGTATACACAAATTGTATATGTAATTTTGACCGTAATCATGCTTCCGCGAACATTCAATTTCCGCTACTAATAAACTTCTAATTTTCATAAACACTAAAACTAATGACAGGTGACGGCACTTCTATTTTCATATTTCAAATCAAAACATCAAGAGCAAGCGCGTATTTTTTATCTACGCCACAGACGCTTAGCCTATGCAATATACAGTGTGTCCCAGGATGATGTTGCAAGAGGTGAAAACTAAAATTTCTGAATTTTATTTAAGATTCTGGGATTCGGTCCTGCTTGGTCCGAAGAGAATTTTAAGAATATTTTTAGTTTTTCAAAAAACAAGTTGGCCTTCACAGTAAAGCGAAAACTATTTCTTTACAGGTAAACTACCCTTTTTGTTTATGATACGGCAAAATTTTACCAAGAAAAGTTGTTCATAATGATAAATTATAGCACTATACAAAATTTCAGGATGATTTACCTACTAAAATTAAACCGTAATTTCTTTAAATTATAAGGAAATAATTGTATTTATAAAAAATTACCAGGTAAACAAATCTTAACATCAATAAGAGGGCTAAAAATTACAAAAACAACATGATAACATGACGGCCTGAACACGAACAGCTCGCTAGAATTAGAAACGACCATTGGAAGCAACGATATTCACTCGCATTCCGTTATTACCAGAAGAAATAATACATGATTAGTGGCAGGAAACAGGTGCTGGTCACACTATGCAATATCTTAAGAGAAAACTGGTGTCAAGAGCAGTTAAGTTGCGCCTATATAGGTCGAGTGTGATAGAAAATAGTTATCTGTGGATGATCTTGTGCGATAAGAAAGTTCGAGACAGGTGTGGAAGCAGAACCAACCGAGAGCTGACAGCACTTTACAAAAAGACAAGTTTGAAGAGCAAATCCAATACCAAACGAATAGTGAGCAGCGAGCTACGGTGCTCGAAAAGCAAAGATAAAGAAAAAATGCAAAAATGACGAAACGAAACGTACTTCAATTCCCCCAATTGGAGGACGGGCTACTATAAGCGCATTTCTTCAACCAAAAACGGGAATTTGTACCACCTTTAAACGAGGGGGTAGCACATCCTTAGCTAGCTCTAACCTTCGGCAGAATATGGCGTAAACAAGGACCAGACAGTGGTTCTTAAAGTTACAAAAAACTTCAGAAATTTAATAAAAATGGGCGCCAGTCGCTATAAATACATAACATAAAATGCAAATCTAGCTATTAAAACAAAACACAATTTTCTTTGTAAGCCCCTAACTTCAACTTAAATCTTAAAAAGGAACGAGCAGGCTCATGAAGGGTCGCAGTACAGATAACAAAGAAAATATAATTTAATTTCACCAACACGTAAACAATAGCAAATAGTAAATACTTATAATTGGTTCACAGGCCCGGAAATGGTAAACAACAAATTAAATCAGGTAAAACCTGACGCTTTACATCAATAAACAAAATAAAAGTGACAAGAGTCAACCCCATTCAAAAAGTCGGTTCTGTTTCTGGTGTTTCCTTAGTGACTAGTCGACAACGTTTAAAACAGAAAAAATCATTGTTTGCAATTTTCCTTGGTTATAACTGTGTGACGAGTGTCTTTGAAAAAAAAATAGTGAAGTAAAACAGTACATTCTATCTTATATAAATGCAGCTCCCAAGGGCTGCAATGGGAAGATTTACTGCCAAGCCAATGGAAAGACAGATATCAGAATCTGTACTCAATATTTGAAGATTGGGTGCAATTCTAAGAAAGTCACAGCAGTTGCAGAAGACGGTTATACTCGTTTATTTCGCAGAGAAGACGAATCATTATAACCCTACAGTCTGTGGAGTATTTCCATGTTACTGAAGAAAAACGTTGATATTAAAGAGTTTCCCAAGTTAACTGCATATTTAAAGATGAAATCCGATGGATGTCAAGCAAAAAATCAAAGACTTTCTCGCGGGCAGAAATTGGGAAATGATAATGAAGGTAAATAAAATAAAAAATCATTACATTTTTCGTTGACCGCTTGTTAATTTCAATATTAATGAATTATTTTTCCTAAAAAAGGATGGATTAATAGACGTCATTAATACACTGTTTTTTATTAATACACTCTTTTTCGTTAATTAGCTGTTTTTTAAAAAAGGATGGATTAATAGATCTATTAAAACACTGTTTTTGATTAATACACTTTCTGTAGATCCTCACTTCGTTCGTCCGAGAACTACAGATTAGTGGTGAAAAATGCTTTAGCTCCGAATAAAATATACTATTTTTTCTCCAAACGTGGAAATGCTACATTCAATTAAACACAATTTATTTGTTCTCACTTGTAAACATCAATTTATCAAGTCACTGTATTCACCTTGAAAATGTTTCATAACTGGCTAGCCAGTAAATTTTTTACTGGCTAGCCAGTTATATTTTACAAGCGTGCTCATAGATAAATGATAGCGTGCAAAGCCAGAGTTGTCTTCCTTAGTATGTGTGATATTGATGAATTTAGTTGCTTGTCAGTTTGACATTTTGAATAAACGGTAAATTTCTAGTTATTTACAAGTGAGGAACAAATAAAATATTCAACAATACACGCCAGGTAACCATTTTTACTGGCTCAAGGATATGACAGGCTCGCCTAACGGCTCGCCAGTCATCCCATCCTATCGCCAGTAAAAACTGTTTTACCTGGCTTGTAATGTAAATACTATATTTTGAGTTGTACAGAATTTATTGGAGAGTTGTTGCTATAGATTCCACACACAACCAACAAAGAAAACTGTAATTCTCTGACTAGTCAGGTAATAGTAGTTTATTCGCAATCACATTGTAATGTGTCAATTTCACGACATGTCAACAGTTGGGAACTAGATGATTACTGAAACTAGCCGGGAAATTATTACATTCCCCGAAAAATATTACATACCTGATGACTGGGTTGCTTCCATGGTAACAAAAATATTGAGTGGGTTGTTTTCATGGCAACAAAAATATTTGCTACTGCAAGATATCTATTATTCAGAATTCAGTTGTAGTTATTTTTAAAATTAGATGACATTGTGTTCAAACGCGGGAGGAAATGAATACCTTGCTACCTAGATATATAGATAACTATTGTATACCAAGGCACTGAAGTTTAACTTTTTATCACGAATGTGGAGTTAGTTGCCGAGGCCCGTAGGGCCTAGGCAAATAAACCACATGAGGGATAAAAAGAAACTTCAGTGCCGAGGAGTACATTATGTTCTATTTGAATCGAGAAATTGTGAAATTTCAACATTTGAACAACATTTGTAGGTTATGTTAACGTCGGTTGACGTTGATCTGTCGCCTCGCCACCTACAAAAAAGTCGTAAAACGATGGATTACTTTAATGCCGATTTCTCGTATTTTAATGACGATTTCGAGGGTACTTTAATGCCTATTTCAAATAAAACACATTTTCTCTGACTTGGCAGAAAAATGACAATTTAGTCTTGTCAGTTGGGTAATAAACGTCATGTTTAGTGAAGTTTGGAGAAAATAGATATTTTTTAATAAGGCAATAAAGCATATGATGAAAGCCGCGGCTAGTAATTTAAGGCTTTAATCTGCTTTATTGTCGTATCAAATATGTATTTTTTTGGCCGATCGTTCAAGATTTACATTTATTAGATAATTTTGCCTGTACTTAAATGAAAATACGATTGTCGTGAAATGGTTTATATAGATAATATTGTTCTTTTCCACATTTGGTTGTGTCAATAATTTAGATTATTAATTCATTTACTGCCTAGTCATGATGTCGATGTATTTACTACCTAATCATTAAATGTGTTACATTATCGACTGTCCTTAATATCATTTACTGACTATCGGCGAAAAATAATTTATTAAAATCTTATTTATCCAATAGGGAACAATTAATAGTTACTTTTTCTATGGTAAAATCTGGAAAAATTTTATTTAAAGTAGGAATTGCACAGGAAAGCGTGTTCGGTCCCCTGCTATTTCTTCTATACATTATGACATAGATTCTGCCTTAATTTGTAAATTTACCTACTTTGCTGATGACATTATAAATTTAGAAAATTCTGATAAAAATCTTGTAGATGGAGCTGATTTTGAACTTAAAAATGTATTAAACGTTCTAAAAATTAATGAGTTAACGGTCAATCTAGACTATAACAATACCATTTTTCACAAAAAATTTAATTTAATCATGATCTCACATTAGAAGTATATAATAAAACGATTACAATTAACCTGGATGTATCTTTAAAATGGAATAATCATATACAGGGTTTCCGATTGCTTTTCACCATTTATCAATTGTGTTTCCCCACTTATCCAATGAGACTCACATTTACCAAATATATTTCACCTTTTATCAACTAAGTTCCTCTTGTATCAAAACAATTTCCATTTATGTAATTGAGTTTCCCTTCAATAGTTGTCAAATATGGAACGTGCAAGAAGGCGAAGAGCAAAATAAGCAGACGGTGGGTGGTTTAATTATTAATTTCATGAATCAGGGACGGTTTTCTGGCGCTGTGGGAAGACTGTTTAACGTGAAGCCCAATACAGAGAGAAACATTTATACAAAATAAATACAAGGTCCGGCAGAATGAAGTATCCATTTTTAAAGTTGATTCATTTCATAATATAATGAGATATAAATTCAATCAAGTCGCCATGCTTTCGCGGTAAATGGAAATTTAAGAAAGTTGTCAAAGGGTTTGCGAGAAATGTCAGTTTAACTGTGAATATGAAGCATTAGTCAAATATTCAACGTTCTTTTGCGGTTGAAGCTTATTTTAAATAACAATTCTGTTGTAACCACCAAGGGTTTATTTCGTCGTCCACTTTCATTTAAATCCACGAGATGCAGTTCCTAGTCGAATAACAATTAAAAGTGGGTACACAAGTTTCGCAGTACTGCCTCATGTGGCATGTGCCATGAAAAACCAAAAGGAAACACTCGTTCTGTACGCATACTTAAAAATGCTGAACGGGTAAGAGCAGCTTCAAGAGTGCCAGCAGCGAGATGGAGGTCATTTGACTGATGTAATATTTAAAAAATAAAACTTCCGTGTTTCCTTAAGAACCCTTGTTTGATTTTTGAATAAAAATTTAGCCATTAACAAAAACAACTCAATTTAAAATGGATACTTCATTCTGCCGGACCTTGTACAACCTATGGAGTCGTTCTTGGGCGATTGTTTACAAAAAGTGATATTTGTAAATTAATTTATATGTACTTCATAATATTGCATACCATCTTTTTTCAACATGACTCAGAGCA
>CALNHX010006155.1:0-94600 GCA_940337035.1 Agriotes lineatus
TTCGGTAGATACAACCATTGTAAAACTATTGGAATTGTAGAGAGAAAGTTCTTGCAACACTGTTATAGCTCAAGAATGCTAATGACGCATTTACATGCTGAATGCCACTGATAAGGTAAGCACTTTGACGCTAGGAGCTCCCAGCGGCATTTTCGAACAAAAAATGATATATTTAACCAAGTAAATAGTTATGCAACCCAAATCACAGCATATACGTTATAGCCCATAACGCTGTCCTTCTTCCCCTATCTATATTCTTTGGTTTAAGCCAAGTTTCATTTTGCATATTTATACGTTTTTGAGCATATTTTATAGATTTTGCATATTTGGTTATATTTAGCAATAATTTGTAATGTATGAAGAACTTTTTGAGAATTTTTTGTAAAATTTACTATTTTATTAAATTTATTAATAAAATTTTTATGTACAACTGAGATATATATTTTCACATTCTGCTGCTGGACTGCAGTGTGCGTATCGAAATGAGCAGAGGAAAGGGGAAGTCCCTGTTAAAATCTTTGACTATATAAATATAGACTGCCAGCAACCCCCACTTTCCCATTTCAAGAGTGTTGGGTGAATAACAGTCTGGTGGGGTTAGGGAAAATCTCATTTTTATGTTGCTTACAACGTGAAGTTGGTGTTGGCAGTCCATGTTTATATAGTTAAGCGTTAAAATGAATGACGTCTTTGAATAAAAATTGGAGAAATAAATATACTCATACAAAATAATCGAAATTTTTACATTATTTAGAATACCTACTTATTTAAAAAAAAATTAAGAGCATATTTGTGCATATATTAGAACTTTGGGTGCATATACTCAACAAAATGTATGCATATATATATATGCGCATTAGGGTGGTTCTACGTTATACTTGGTGGAAAAAACTTTTTCGAGTTTTTTTGGTCGCACCCCCTAAAGTCGTTCTAATGCCGAAAAAACAAACGTATACAAAATTTGAACCCAATCGAATAATATTAACACGTGCCACCGAGCCCCGGAAGTTTCCAAATTGCAGATTTTAACTTAATTCACTTATTATCAATTAATATCTCGCGAACTTTAAGTCGTATCGAAATTTTGATAATGAAATAAATAAAAGGAAATTTAATTTGCTACTAATTTAGTTATATGCAATTTTTTTGTAAACTTGTTGGAATTTAAAAAATATGCGTTAAGTATTAAAAAAGGTAAAAATTCTTGAAGAATTGCTTTTTTATATTATTAACTAAAAATATAATATAATTAAGCAAATATATTGATTTACAAATTAAATAAAACGAACAATATTAAATAATTACTGAAGTTACATAAATTGAAAGAATTATATTTACAAACTTACGAATAAAACAAATATACCAAGTTACCTATATGTAAAATAATTAAATGCATATCAGAATAATTACTTTTTTTTTCTAAGGAAACTTTATTGGAATCCGGATATTGAGGCCGATAATCACTAACAACTTGTAGCAAGTACTGTTTTTGGTCCTCTTTCTTGGTAATTAAGCTATTATATTTTTCGACCAGTTTAATACTTCTTTCCGCAATATCATTTGTGACGTGAAGTAAACAATTAGATATACTTACTTAAATTTTCCATTTCTTCATAAGTTCATTTTCTTTTTGCATCTTCTCTTTCCAGTCGTTATGCAGTTCTCTTCTCTTGTTGATGTAACCTGATATCAACACAAGCATACTACCTGGTCGCCCTTTTTGACTTTGAAGAAGCAAAAACTGTTTATCTTCTTCTACATCTATTAATTCTCGAGCATTCGCATGTGCGATATCGAACATGTCGTCAAATTTTTCATAAAATTGTTATTCCTTCCTTTCCGTTCTTTTATTTCCTTATTTTAGCAGACTCCTTCATTCAGAGTATAATAATTCCAGATTTTGTACAGAATGATGTTTTTCTTAGCTGCCGTGCATTTTACCAAAACACTATTCCTTGAATAATTAATTTTGCACTTTTATGTAAATTCAATTTAACTATAGGCATATTAAAAAAAGTACTTGTAAAACTTGTTCGTTTGAGAGCAATTTACTACCAATAATTTAATGTGCATCATTTCCTATTAAAAGTGCTTAGTCTTTTTCACGAAGAACCTTTGACGTTGAGGCCATTTATGCTTTAAAATTTTAAAGTGGTATATCCTCCCTCTAAACATCTGGTTTGTATAGACAAACAAAGAAACTATGTTTGACTCGTTTTTTTTTTAAATAACAGATTCTAAAAATATTTCAATATACTTAAAATAAGTAAAAAAAAATATTGAATTTCAAACATTTATATATCATAACATCTATTTACTTGTAATATTAAAAATCGCCTAAAATTGAATAATGTAATACTTCTACGTTTTCAAATTAAAAATAAAAAGAAAAAAAATCGAATTATTACGTTTTTCTAACAATTGACGCATTTTTTAACATCTGGTAGGTTTGCGAACAAATTGCATATAACTACAATTGTAGAAAATAAAATTTCCTTTTATTTATGTTATTATCAAAATTTCGATAGCACTTCCGGTTCGTCAGATATTAATTGATAACAAGTGAATTCAATTAAAATCTGCAATTCGGAAACTTCCAACGCTCGGTGGCACGTGTTAATATTGTTCGATTGGGCTAAAAATTTTTATGAGTTAGTTTTTTTGGCATTGGAACGAATGTAGGGGGTGCGACTAACAAAATTCCGAGGTTGCAAAATTAGAACCACCCTAATGCGCATATTTTCATACATTTGAGTGCATATAATTATCAGCTTTAGTTATGACTGCCGGGACCAACTATTTCCGTGACAGCCGTATCATGAGGCGCCGAGAGATGCAGCCGTGGAACTCCCATCCAAGTTCTGACCAGAGAGAGCGTTGCCTAACTCTGCTGATCGAACGTGGATGCTTGTTCAAGCTACACCACCCGGGACCGACATATCAACCACAAAAGTAATCTTTGAAAACTGAAAAGTTATTTAACAATAATACATTTAATATTTACAAGTATCACATATAACAAAAATAACATTAAAGAAAATGCACAAGTTAAAATCTTATTGTACAAAAAAGTGTAAAATAAAACTATTATAATAATTTAATACATCTATGTTCCCAACAATAAAGCTCAACAAGTTCAATTTGGTATGAATATATAACATGAATTATAAGTATATTTTCAGAAGACACTAAATTGTTTTTCCATTTTAACAACAAAATAACAAAGCTTACAATATCTCAAAATTACTAACATAAAAAGTTGAAACAGGTAATGTGCCTGCAATATTACACGTTCCAGTTATGATTCATTTAATCGACAATGTAGTATAACGAGCCGCTCCTGTTCATTCTACCCCACCAAGCACCGAAAGCGACGTCAACGTGAGTGCGTGACTCTTTTAGAACAGTGTGATAGACATGGCCCGTGACACCGCGAGTGTACATAAACACTTACAGTCAACGTATATTTTGACACACCTCGGAATTACATACAAACTACAAATGGACGTAAATATATAACAACCTTTTAATGTAATGTAGTTAAGTTAGTTCTCTGAATAAAGTTACCCGATGTTTTTGTTAGGAGTAAGGTTGGCATATTTGAAAATCACAATTTCGGGACAAGGATACGAAGGTTCTTGTGGGGAAAAGGTAATTCTATACTTACATTCTTAAAATTTCTTTATAGTTAATTTTACCAACACTAGCAACTAAATAATAAAGAAACCCATTAAATTATCTATTATATGCAAAGGAAACTAATAATAAAATTAATTTTCCGTTGATCTTCATTTATGCGTTTAATTAATGTATAGAAAATCGTTTTATTAATGACAGCTATTAATGAATAATTTTTTATTTTCTAAAATCCGCTATTAATGACTCCTATTAATGAATGGTTTTCTATTAATAATTTCTATTAATAAAATCGACTTTTGAATAGGTAATCAAAGATACCGTGAATGTCAAAACTTTAAGTGTAAAATTATTGCCATGCAATAAAACTAGATTTTCTTCAATTTAATAAGATACGATCAGCGAAAAAATATTGTAACTAACTCGTGTGTTAAGCGGTGATTAATAATCTCAAAAATTAAAGTATTTGCTAGCGCTTACACACTAAAATGTATCGATTATTAATCGCTCTCATTAACACACTTGTTTGTAAAATAACTAATAACAGGAACACTAATACGAAACTCTAATAATAGAAATGTCAATTTCACAATAGGTAGTTATTAATATATTTTAGACACTACTTCTACCATCAGTTCACATTTGCATTGTTTCTGCTGCAGCAATTATACCTATTAAATGTAGATCAAGGTGTTACTTGCATAAACCCATAATTAATCGCCTATTTAAAAAAGCCTTTGGGACCCAGATTACAGATTAGCGAATAGCTGTTAGTTGCTAAACAACTGGTTGTAAATTACACTTGAGGTATTGAACCAGAATTTGCAGAAATCGCTCAAAATCGGTAAAGTCTAAGATTTTCTTGGAAAATTAAGGGACAGCATTTTGTTGCGGGAGAACTAGTTACAAATCAGTACAACCCCGAAAAATCGGAACATACGGCAACCCTAGTTAGGAGCTACCTGGCTCCGTAATACCACAGGCACAATTTGTTTCTTTTTTATTTTTCCATAAAGATGGCTACATAATCTTTCCTTATCAAAACGAGTTTTTCCTACTATATTTGAGATACAGATTACAACTAAAATATTGCTATTGTCAAGCTCACATACCCTAAAATTAAAAGTACAATAAAAAGATCACAATATGGAAAGCTATATAATTTTCAGATATATATAAATTAAACTAGTATAGGTTATGCATAATAAATACTTAGTGATAGAATATCATATCAAATAAGAGTCGAGTTAAGCTATCTATTATGTTATATTCCTGTCTCTACACTGTATCTGTTAAAAACATTACTAGATAGATTATCTTACAGGTTATACGTATCAAAAAGGTGCAAAGTGGCCAACTCGTCAGAATTGGGGTTGATTTGCTTTATTTCCAGCTGCTGCCTGTCAAGATCTAATAAGCTAGTTGGAGAGTCAATATTCATAGTACTAGACCTAGCCAGATCATTTTGCAGCTCGCCCACATTGCTAGTCAGTATGTTCCAATTTTGAGGCAACATACAGTTTATCGACGGAAGCACTGAACCACTTAAAGGAAACGCCGTATTTAGGGCTACGGTGTAGGGGAGACTGCATTGTAAGTTTGTCGGTGGTGGTATTGGACCCATAGGGTCAACTGGCACTCTGTACTGCTGATGGGGAGAAACAGCTGGATTGCCTGCATACATGGGGTTTTCAGCTCCATACATTTCACTTCCGTATGGAGATGGAGAGGTATCTAAAACATTATTTTGTAATGTTTATTATTTCCCTTAAGCTATAATTAATCAGAGTAAGGCAATGTGGCCTACTGTTAAATCATAAACAATGCGATGGCATTGAACAAACAAAGTTGGTAATTACGTTGATCTCATTAAAAAATATTACCTAGTGTTGTTCAAGATTAATTTGGTACATAGAATTATTAGCATTCATTATTTCTTAATAGTTAAAAATAATTTTACTTTTTTCAAGTGTTACTTTTAGAAATTATACAAGTTTTACATGTTCAGATATGCAATATTTTCAGGTAGATTACAAAGCAAAGATCTACTTTTCTAATTTTTCAAATCAGAAACAGCTCTAGACTGATGATAAAAAGATTGTATTTTTTAATAAACTACTCATGAGGTGAAATTAATAAAAATATAAGATAAAAGCATATAAAAAGTAAGTCTAAAATAACCAAAGGTATAAGTTTTACAACTATAATAACAATGTAAACTCTAATAGCCTTAATAATGAGTGGTTATATCACAAGACCATTGATAATAATTGAAAACACGGCAATTGGAGAGACATCTTGTCTTTCTTGTCACAAGCGCAGAGCAATATATTGAGTCTTAAGGTTACAATATTTTTTATTATTTTTCGATGGTCGAGTGGTATACAAATAGACTATTTCATGTATTTAATAAAAGTTTCCAAAACGTATAATTCATTATTCAAGTAAAATACAAAATTTACTTTCGTTGTTTATTTGTTGTCAAGGAGATCGCATTTGTTTCAAATATATGAGAGTGTGTATATTGGGATATACACCCTAGTTACAATAATAACAGATGTTATACTTGGTAACTATGGAAAATTACGTGCTACTATTGGTTTAGAACATAAACGAATGAAATAGTCGCAGCCATTGAATATTGTTCTCATTTTCAGCAATAATCACACCGTTGTTGGCATAACACAGAATGCTAGTTCTGCTATTTCCCATTCTATAGCCTACTCTTAATTCTTTCCCATTCTGTATAATTTTGTCCATGATTACATTAAATGGAATGGGGCTCAAAGCCTCATCTTATTCCGATTGTTGTCGGTCCTTATTTGTGTTTTGTTTAAACATTCCCTCATGATACAATCTATTAATTATGCCCTTAATACATAAATAAACTAATTTTATCTAGTAAATATAACAAAATCTAAGATGCCGTGAAAAACTACAGAAATAGAAATAGCACAACACCTTATTGCTATTTCATGTTGCCACAATAGACAACAAAGCATTTTTAATTACCAGAATGTCCCTATTAAGAATTTTCGCAGCGTTGATCATCTACTTACTGATATATCAAAATCTTTATTAAAACCATCAACATTATTTGCCAAACACTACTACATTAGTCACTTACTTTGAATTGTTTTTACATAACATTAACAACAACCCAGTTTCATTCTACATCAACAATGGTGTTTTTATCTTAAACAACTAGTGAGCATACAAACACCTTTGGCGTTGACTAGAAGGGTAATTTAATGTTAAACACTGTATCTAACTATATTTTGGTTTTAATGTGTTATACGGACAATAACTTGTTAATGATTAGTTAAAATTTAAAAAAAAACATAATTACCCCTTGGTTTAATTTTCCCAGCATCCATGGAAATATTCAGTAAATTATAGGGCTGTTGAGCATCTAAAAAAGATCACAATTATTTTTGAATTCTAACTGACAAAAAATTTAAAATGTATGCTATGCTATCTAATCTACAACAATTAATAAAAAGCCAAATAATAAAAGAAACAAATTCGTATCACATATAAACTCTATAAATATACAGTGCTTTCGTAAAGTAGTGGATAAATTCGTTAAGAAGGAATAACTTTTGGCAAAACGCTAAGACCCTTCGATTTTTATTTTTATTTGAGCATTTTTTTCAAATAAAATGCGTACATACAGGAGGTATGACGCTGTCGATGGTTTTTTTAAATGGCAACCCCCTTTTTTTGTTATGGAATTTGAAAGAACAGGTTTTTTTTACTTACGCTAAGCAAATTTTTGCGTATAGGTCACATGACCAAAAATTTTTTAAAAAATTGCAAAATACTAAATTTAATTGTAGGAAGTATGCTTTTACGTTTTTATCAATGACAACAATCAATAAAAAACATGTCGGTCGTCTTGGCTACTGTCAGGCAAACAACGGTGCACAATTTGAACATTTACTTTAGTTGTTTTTGAAATTATCAATTTAGTATTTTGCATTTTTTTTTCTTAATTTTTGGTCATGTGACCTATATGCAAAAATCAGCTTAGCGTAAGTAAAAAAATGTGTTCTTTCAAATTCTTAATAAAAAGGTAGTTGTCATTTAAAAAAAAACATCGATGACATCATACCTTCTGTAACCACCCTGTATGTATTCATTTTATTTGAAAAAATGCTCCTTGAATTTTTAACGAATTTATCCACTACTTTACGAAAGCACTGTATAGGAGTTTAACTACAGCACTGAAAATGTCAAAGTTAAACATACAACAAGGAAAAATACTCTTCAACTTTTTAAGAGTTTACACCTATATGTTGTTCTAAAATTTCAATATTAATACAAAGCCAAAAATACAGCATGCAGCATTAATGTTCATTAGTTTATAAGCAAAATGAAATTAATTAACTCGGGATTAGTCGCTAGGTTTCGTTTCGCGTCGTTGGTCGCGCGTGAGCGTTTCTCACAGCTGACATTTTGAATGTATATGTGTGTTTTTTTCATAATTGGCAATTATTACTTTATAATCATAATGTGGCAATATCTGTTAATGTCATACCTTAAAATTAAAATAAAAAGTTATTTACTGAATATACAAAACTTTATTTTTTACACCATGTGTAAATACAACTCAAATCGTTAAATTCAAATCCAAAAAAGATATAATATAAACTCTGCTTCGATCTCTAGTTTGTATCCGACTCATCCGAAACTTGTAAATAATTAGGGCAGATATATGTGGTATGTTTCATGCAAATGGCTCGTTGGCAAGATTGCAAAATGAAAAATGTTTAGAACAAATACAAAAATATAAAAGTAAACGTGGTTAGTCGCGTAATGAGCGATTTGCTCACACTACCGCACGCACCTACCAAACTACTTGTCACAATTGCACTGTGCTTTATTTTTTTCATGAAATAATACCACTAGCCGGTGCTTGGCAAATAGGGTGGGGATTAAAAAAATTGGCAGGGCCGTACCTGTCATTGCACTAAAATGGCGAATTAATTTGTAAAAACGTGAGGGAATCGCTCATGTAGCGACTAATGCCGGGTTAAAATTCAAACCATATAAATACACTCGCACACTATAAACCAATATGTACTTTTTAAAGTTAGCATCAGAAAGATAATAAACAAATGCTGAAACACTTGCTTTAAATTACAGAAACACAGTTTGAAGATCCAAAATTTCGTATATTTTGAAAGCAAACATACAAAGATATGCATAAAGCTGTATAAACTACAATAGAATAAGGTCAAAAATTTCAGAATCAAACACTGTATAATATTATAGATAACTATAAAGACGTATTTAAAGTAAATAACTGGCGTTGAACCACTAAATGTTACACCGTTGAATGGCTAGACATTTTAAAAACAATCCGTTGAAAAATGAATTGTGATCATGAGAAAATAGCACCTTAATATTTGCTATTTACATTTTACCTAATGCAAACAAGAATCTGTTGTTACCTCAATGAAGTTTTTAATTATTAATCAAATTTATTCTACAAGGGTCAGTCGTTAAATGCAACAAAAAATATAAGCATCACCACATGGTATTATAATAGTACACATACGTATACATTAAAAATTACAAAAAATCCCTAAACAACCAACACCACCTGTCTTAGAGCAGAAAGAGAACAAAATGTGTGAACTTACTTTTTTCTTGCTCCTGCAACTGAAGTAAGACTTGATTCTTTGGATTGCTTACAAATTTTTGGCGTTTCCTTTTCAACATACCCGGCTCTATTGCAAAAAAATTTACATAATATTGGGAAGTATCATACAATATTACAATGTTACAGAAACAACATAAATAGTAGATTATGTTATTAGGAGTAAAAGTGATAGTTTATGTGGCGAAGCTGAAGTTTATTTAGCCGAACGTTAGTGAGGCAAATAATTCAGCTAAGCCACATAAAGTCACTTTTACTCCGAATAACACATACTATTTTATCCGCAAACGTATTCAGGTAAATTTCATTGATATAAATTAAAAAAAAAGGATGCATCAGCCGGGAATCGAACCCAGGCCACCCACGTGACAGGCAAGCACTGTACCCCTGCGCCAACCTCTGTTGTTCAAATAATGCGCTACTGTAATGATATATGAACATACTGAATTACCCGAGCTAATAGCACACGGTCACAGCAGCTGTCACACCATAACCCACGGCGACAGATGCTCCGATCCGCTGCTTAAAGGTTTATTTAAATAAAAACTTTTTCATACTCTTTTTGGAAATAAAAACCGGCGTACGATCTAAGTCTAAAAATTAGCAAAATTTTAAGCCATCATACAATTTAATCGGTCCAGTATCTTCGGAGGAGATAGCGAACAAACATAGAAAGAAAGAAAGAGAGCAACGACTTTGTGTGCTTAGGCAGATAAAGTACGCAAAAGTCGCTATTTTATCTGCTTAGGCAGATAAAGTGAAACTTTTACCTTGTCAATAAAGACACATAAGTTGTCACTTTTGTGACATTTGCGGATGAAAGCTATTTTCAAAATAGCGACAACATTCTATGTACAGGGTCCAGCAACGAAGCGGGGGTGGAAGATATTTCTAAAACTATGAGAGTTACATGAATATTGTGTATATAAAAGTTGTAGGTACGAAGGTGCAGCACATTGCTAAAATATTTTTGTTTATACAGGGTAGCTCAAAAAAGTGTGGCAAAGTAAACTTACTTCTTTTTTAAATGGAATGCCCTATATTTGGGTAGTTTAAAAGTTATATACTCATTATTTTTATATAAAGTTGTATGGGTCTAACGTCAACTGTTTTTGGAGATATTAACAATTTTATGCAAAAAAATGCTGAACTTCAGGCGGCTGCTGTAAGCAACAGAAAACAATTGAATGAAGGAAAACGTTACCAAAAAATTATAATTTTCAAGTGTAAAATGATGGATCTGGGTATTAATGCTATACAGGGTGCTCAACATTTAATGATTCCGATTTTTTTTCAAATGGAACTTTTCTATTTTTGAAAAGCCCTTTTAATGAGCTTTCTTTTGATATGTTACTTCATAAATCTAGCATTTGTTTTATAATCTTATAAATATTGACATCTAACGGAGAAATCATTAAACTAGTTGCTACATCGCTAATGTAGATTCCACAAAAATTTAACTTGTCGTGACAAATGTTTAGTTTGTGTGCGTTTCATGTAAAATTTGTTAGCATTAGTGAGGTGAGAAATGCTGGTTGCAGTGTTTGTATTTTAATTCCGGTAAGCACAGGTTGATGTATGATATTTGAAGTAAAATTCTGTTTCCGTTATTTTGAGATGAGAAACCGTTTTCATTTATGAGGTTAAGAAATGATCATGAGTAAATCGGTTAATCCTGCACAGCATGTTTCAGGTAATGCCATGCATTGTGCAGCATTAGCCGACCTCACATTGACCAAAATTTAACGGCTGGAAAAATTAGAGTCTAAGAAAATACAGCAGAAGAAAATAAGGGAAGCTAAGCAAACCCAAGGACAGAAAAATAAAGTCGTCAAGAAGACAAATAAGAGAGCAAATACTAAACTGAAAAACGTTAATCGTAAAATTGTTGAAAGTTCTACGACCGACGATGAGGATGACGTTATGAATATGTCGGAAATATGTGACGATGATGAACTCGACAATACTATCAATGAAAATAACTAATGTGATGTTTGTTCAATAGTTTATCCGTTGCTGTATGTTAATGGTTGCCATATACGGTAAAGGAATATTACCGTACAGATACAGTTATGACTTAGTTACCAACCTACTTTTATATATCTAAACAAAGGCATAATATCCTAAAACTGATAAAAAAATTAACCACGGGAAATTACGACCCGTTACTTGGGTGACGTTTTTCCTATCAAGATAAACCTGTTATTTAATGCAGTACCTAATTATAATTTACATTTAAATTAATTTATATTTACCGTGTTTTCTAGATTTTATCTTAGATAAAATATTGGATGATACACATGGGTAAAGCATCTTTACTCACTCACGTTTTAACTCTGCCTCACTCGTGACTAAAGACTAGCTTTACGCACTTGTATCTTAAATAATACTATTAAAGTGTGTCAAATGTTATTAGAACATTTAAAACAAACCTTTAAATAATTTTGTTTTTACAGTATACTGGGTGGTAGCAAAATAGGAATTACGGTTTTAAATCTTAAATGTTAAATTATTGGCTTCTCTAATAACCTTAGAGCTAAAGTGTAAGTTTTTCTAAGGAGAACATACTTTAATAAAGGGGTACGTAGCCTGATTCACGTAAGAACGAATACAAATATGGCACAAGACAAAAGTCAGTAAAAGATGCGAAGTGGTTTTGAATAATACATGGAATGTACCTATATTATATCTATACAGTGTGGAAGTTAAGTAACGCATAAATTCAGTAACTCCGTTAAAGTTTATTTTCAGGAAAAAATCGTAAAAGGGTGTAGTGATTCAAATTGCAGCACATTTGTTAAAGTCATTTCCAGATTTTTATATTATTTGTTTTATGGGTTATGACGTCATCCATTTTTTTTGAAATGACAACGTATATATTGTTTTATTTATTTAGGTAGTATATTTTAATCTGTTTTCAACGGTATTAAAATTTTGAATAGATTACATTAGAAAAAAATTTACTTTAAACTTCAAACGGTAAGGATAGTTACCTGGGCTTAACACTCAAACCGATGAGTGTGCATTGATTTTGTTATGTTGAAATTATTGTCAAAGTCAAAAGCACGGTGTAAGATATTAAGGTGATTCGACTTCAAATGTTTTTGCAGATTCTGATGGCTAATTTTTGTCCTGGTTCCCGGCGGATCCAACAGGTGGCGAAAGAGTAGAGCGGTAAAACGTCAGTTTGACGTTTCGTAACATTTAATTAATATTTTGTGTTATAAGTTGTGACGCTGGTTTAATATTGTGTATTGGTAAAAAAAGTATCTGTTTTAGCGCCGTCAAATACTGAAATTCAAAAGAAACGACAATAAAAAAGGTTGTTTGTATTAACCTAGAAACCACTATTTGGACTATAAGGAAACAACTCAATCCTAATTAAGAAAATATTGCTGCTTGTTAGGCTGCAACTCTAAAGTATCTGTTGCCAACAAGTTGCTTGTCTATAAAACTGCTGACACCAACATAGAGCTGCGATATCCAGTTGTGGAGTACCTCGTATCGCATTCAGCAAATGTTGAAATCTTTGAACAAGAGAGGCAGTTTAGTGCAGTGCTAAATGTCTTCAGGGATTAGAAATACATCCTAATCCACATGCAGTCAAGCTGAATAGACGTGCTAGCCCAGTGGGCGGACCCTTATCTCCCTAATCTTAAACTGCAGCTAAGCTAAATTCGTACCTTTGTACAAAAAATATTGTAAAATTTCACTTCCACCTGCATTACTGGCTATAGGAACGGTTGTCAAATTGGGCGTCATACACTATAAGATAACCCCTCATTTTTTCACGAGTTGATTCCATTTCGAAGAGTTCAAACACTTTTAAAATATGTAAATATGACTTCACTTTACATGTCAATATTTGACGTGTTTGTGAGCCGCCATTATTGTTTACCTAAATTTAAATCAAGTTGGCTTTGTGGTATCCTTTTTTACACTTCCGCCATCTAGCGTAATATTTGTGAATGAGGACAAAATTTAGTCCGCCTAGAAACCCAGTCAAATCACCTGAATATCTTACACCTTGGTCAAAAGCACGGTCTAAGATATTCAGGTCATTCGACTGGGATTTGTAGCCATACTAAATTTTGTCCTCATTCACAAATATTTCGCTAGATGGCGAATATGTAATAGTGTAGGCCATGGCCACCTTGAACTATATTTACGTAAACAATAATGGCGTAGAAAAACGTCAAATATTAACGTGAAATGAAATCATATTTCAAAACTGTTTGAATCCTTCGAAATGGAATCGACTCGTGAAAAAACGAGGCTATCTAGAGCTGCAGCATCAACTATGTGGTACAGAAGATAGCGGCGCATTAAAAATATGGAAGATAGCGGCCGAACACATAATAAGGTTATTTGTAACCAGGGGCAGAAAATCGATGCTTTGGGGCAACAATTTGTGTATTTTTTTGTGGGTGAGGTTAATCCTGAAGATACCAATGTTACATTAATTAAATTCTTTCAAGATAAGCAAAATATCGAAGTTTCACTGGCAGCAATCGACAGAAGTCATGGCCTAACAAAGAGCTGGAGCTCCCAATCCCATAATTGTAAAATTCATCAATTACATTAGGTAACAAATTTTTAGGGCCAAAACCAAGCTCAAAGGAAGCCCTTTTTCGATCAAAGAAGACATAACTGTGATTAAATTAACCGTTTTGCGCTCTGCACAACAAAAACATGGATTCAGTTGACGGTACCATATTTATTAAGCGCGTTGGAAGGATAAATATGCAGGTAATGGGCACGATTTATTAAATATCGCTATAATATTGTGTGCGGTGACTGAATTGTGCGCTGGTGCGGGGTGCAAAGGACAAGGGTGAGAGCAGCAGAGGCGAGAGGTCAGAGGGTACAAGCTGGCAACCCTTGTGAGGTGTGAGCGTTATTTTATTCACCCTTCGTTTCGGCGTGAAGGGAAACGAAACAAGTGTGAGAAGGTGGAAAAATTGGAGCAGTGACAACAGCTCGTTTGGTTCAAGAAACTAATTGGCAACAAAATCAGAGGGTAATCTACAAAGACGCCACAGGTGGACGCGACCGCCAAATCCACACATGTTTCCGCCATCATCGCCTAAGCCCAGCCTTTGAGATCTCAGCAACGCCACCGTGAACGAGCTAAATGGACAATACCAGTGGTTAGTGCCTATATTTAAGAGCTAATATAGCATAAATCTAAATTACGAACCCTTAATGAAGTAGATTAGTATAATATCAGCTAACGATTAGGGAATTAGGGTCGATTTAGTTACATGTATGCGGTAATTGGTGTTTTTTATAAATTTTTAAGCGTAAAGGCTTTTTATTTATTGCTGTCTCCCATCGCCCCATTGCAGTAACCTGAATCGCCGAGTGTGGTCTCAGATGCCGAAAGTGAGCTAGCAGCCGAGGTAGGTAGTTATAAATAAAGCTAAGGTAAATTTAATTAAATAATAAAATGAGCTAGCGTTTAAAACGCACAGTTACAAGTAGAGTGTGAAACCTAGAGGATAGTTTTTCGATTTGTTGCTGGGTATGCACAGTGCTTGCGACAGTTTTTGAACTTTCTTTTTCTTATTATAAATTACAATAATCTTGTTTCGTTCTACTGCAATTTATTTCATTGTTAATTGGTACCTACTAAATTTTTATACGTGTGGTCATTTTAATGTAAGATCTTGATCAGCCAATTTTCTTAATTTTAGGGATTTGGTTGTACTGCACGATTTATTTGACTGAACTAAATGTGAGCGGATTTAATTTAGTTTTAATTTGGGTACCCGTTTTAAAACCCTGAAATTTTGTAATTAGGCAACACACAGTCCAGGTGCAAGGTGACTGAGTTACTAATAAAATGTTTTATGATATTCTGGGGGTTCAATCACCACATCTGGCAGGTGGCCCACCCAGTTGCTTTAAATACTGGGTACCGAAACCATAGTTGTGGAAGTAGAGAAAGTAAGGTAGTCGTCAAAGGCATGATGCTAACTATATCACCCAGTATACCGTTAACGTGTGCCAGATTGACTGGGTTTCGGAAAGAGATATTTCGGCAACCCTGACTCGCTCTATCTCGGGTCATATTCCTACGTGTGGAATGAAGCGCCGTGAACTTTACTTTTATGCTATTCTGAATTGTAGACTCCTGTTTACTAAACCGTCTCCAGATATAAAAAAAAGCAGCAACGTCATTTGAATTTAAGATTTTTTGAAATAATTTATGATTCAGAATACCATAAAACGATGTATACAGCTCGGTTGCTACCAGAACTTTACCTGCTGACACAGATAACAAGTTCACTATCGCTTGCTTGCTAGATACCGTGCTTGCACCCAAAGTTCTTAGTAACGGTTTTGCAATGTAAATTAATTACTCTTATATTATAGATCAAAGTTTTTAAATCGTTTATACTTCAGAGCTTTCTTGCAAGGATTTCTTATAATATTCACTCAATGTTAAATATTTATTCAGTATCTGAAAAATGGTAGCATACCCGCTAATAATTAGGTATGATAAAAGTGAACATTAAATGAATCGCGTTTTTGAACAAAGTGTTTTATCGTAATTGTACAAATTGTATGGTACTTTGTTTTCCAGATACTGGGTAAAGATGATTTTTAATGCAATGACAAATGCAACAATATTTCAAGTATTATTTGTTATGAAATGTGTATTATAATCAATAAGTTTTCCAAATATGAGATAGTACAACTACCACTGGAAAGTTGTAATATTTTCACTTATGTAAAAATATTAGTATGTAATAAATCTTTCTTTAATTTATTATAATAATAAAACTTATTTGACTTTTATTAGCCTTTAATGCATAGTTAAGGGTTAATATTTATATAAATTGTAATATTTTTAATAATGTTAGTGTTCATAATTATATTAATTATTTTATTACATATTATAGTACATTATAGGGAGTGATTCAAAATTCAAGAAACACAAAATATAATTAACAATTTAATTATGCAGCAAAGGCAGATATAAACAATAATGACATCCTACAAATACGTTAAACATCAATTAAGTGACATATGAAGCAACAATATGTGACAAATGATTATATAAAAAAAATATGACTAGTTATTATCTACAAATCATCGTTCAGAAGTGTTTGAACCCTTCGAAATTGATTCACAGCCTGAAGAAAATGAGTATATCAAAAGACTTGAAACTTTTTCACAAGTAATTTATTTGCAACACTTTGCTACACTTTCAACAATAAGCAAAACGGTTGATTACAAAAGTTTAGTGCAGCACTTTAACAATAATATGAGAAAGTAGTTGCCCTTTTGGCCCCTTCCCTTCTGATTTCACTTATACAATTTAATTGTAATAAATACATAATGTATTGTCGTTTAACAAATTCTGTTTGTAAAGGAATAGATACATTGCCCCTAAACCTCATATGCATTTTTAGGTTCGATTAGGACGAGTGCGCTAGCACGAGTCCCAATCCTAAGTGCAATGGACATGAGTAGTAATACCACCAGAAAAATATTCTACTTAACTGTGGCTAAGAATGGCATTCGAGGGACTACTCAATGAACCAAGCTGCTTTTTCAAATTAGTTTTCAGTAAATCTAGCAACAAACTATGCAATTTCAATAGTAACAGAACACTAATATTGACTTTTTCTAATAAAAATCACATTTGTTTAAAATAATCAGAAGTGATACTATGTATAAGTACTTCGATATTATCGGGTTATATGTAGATAACTTGTTGCGCGATAATAAAAGAGTGTCAGTTTGACAAGTTAAATAGTCCGACTGCATCAGCGGGAGGATTATTCTGTCAAACTGACATGATTTGTTATTGTGCAGGAAGTTTGAGACGTATAACCTGTTTGAAGTACGCATTGTATTCGATTTGATTACTTTTTGAGTAAATTTTAATATTAGGATCAAATCAATATTTTATTGGCAGCTCGATTTGTTTGAATTAACCTAACTGAAAGTCGTCTCTATGAAAACATCATCAAGTTGACAAAAGTTATGTATTGCGTTGCCTAGTGAAGTTACTCTCGTATAATCGATTTTGTATAATCGAAATTATACAAGATAACTTAACTAAATCCAGCCTTCTGATTGGTTGAGATCGCTACGAAAAAAATAATCAAGGGTAATACCACAAGCAGTGGATATATTTTTGACAAATATTTTGTCGTTTCCATGTAAATTATTGCGTTTAAATTTCACGATACAAAATCACATCAAAAATGTCACGAGCCGAAGGCGAGTGACATTTAAATGTGATTTTGTTGAGTGAAATTTGCAATAATTTCTATGGAAATGGCAAAATATTTAAAATATATATATCCACTTCGAGTGGTATTTGGGACAACTATTTAACAATATTAATACATAACGATTAACTTTATTGAAAAATAATCCAACAATTAATATAATTATTCATTCTCAATTAAATTCAGCGGAATACTTCCAAAACACAGCATTTTAAAAATTTTAAAACAAGCCACACAGTTTGTTGGGGTTTAGTGTTACGTAACCTAGCCATATCACTAAGGACAGAACATCGTTGCTAAGCGATACTTCGCAACAAGGCTATTTAGTTTTTGAGTACGTACATTGTTTTGTGAATATTTTGCATGGTGCCCAATATTCAGTGATATACTGCTGTTATTGGTTGAAAAAAGCAAATGTCTGCAATGTGATTGGCTTATATGTTATAGTGTTGAATAGTCTACTATATTTTTTATACCATATGACAAACATGCATTTTGAAGTTTTTGGATCTTTGATTTATCTTGTGAATCAATACAAAATTCTTACAACACAAATCACAATAATCAACCAGAGATAACACCATAGTGTTACATAATGTGGCTTTGATATTAACGTTGAATACAATTTAAGAAAGTAGTTTTTAAATTGCAATAAGCTCTGTAATAACTATCTACGTTATTAGACCGGTAGCAACATTTTTATGGCCGCGCCAATACTTTACAGGTTTCGCTCTACGGGCTCGACCTGTATGTTTGGCAAGACCATAAAAATGTTGCTACCGGTCGTGTATCGTATAAATTTTTTTAGGATACTGCATTGGTAACTAGCGTTTAGATTGTTACAAACGAGTCCGGTAGATAAAATTTACCGGCCTAGACCAGTAGTAGTTGACAACGGCCTTTGATCCGGCCGTTGTCAACTACTACTGGTCTAGGCCGGTAAACTTTTTTCTACCGGACTCGTTTGTAACTATGTAAACGCTAGTTACCAATGCAGTATTCTAAAACATTTAAATGGGTTTTTTAAAACAAAAATTTCATTCAAGGATTACACCCACATTTTTAATGGTATCTGTAATAGGTATTGTATTATTATTTATTGTAATACTGACAACTGCTAGGTAATGTTATTGATGTGTGGGTTGTATAATACTCCAAATGCATACTTACAATTTTTAAAGGGCGATGCTTATCTATAATTGTTCAATATCGTCGGAAGTAGTTAAAATTGTATATGAAAAAACATTCATAAATAAAGTGACACCTGCACCTCCACCTTTAAATGTTCGATCTTTTCGTGTGATATTATAAACCTCAACAAAAATCTCATTTATTACATAATCAGAAAATCAAATTTTGGAGACAGCCAGCAAGATAAATGAAGAATCAATAATGGTTCCCCTGAAAGCATCAAAATTGGCAACCAGTAAACGTGTCTTAATGTGAGCACATTTTAATTTTGAAAACATTACATAGGATTGTTTTATAATTTTAGACTAAAAAGCAAATCTATACGCAGAACAGAACAGAGCGAAAGGTACACTATTCAAAGTACGTAAGTAGGTACTAAAAAATATATACACAATTTAAGTTTACAGAACAAAATGGAAATGCAGATAAGAAATATATAAACATACACACAGCAGTGTCCGAAATCCCTTATTGATAACCATATTGATAGCCATACAATTTAAATAACACGTATCGCAATTTACCTGCATGCAGTATTTGCGAAACACAAATGTTTCCATTTATACAAAATGATTTGGTTGAAGACAACGCCATCTATAAATGATAGTAAATCGGATGTTACTTTTTGTTCAAAATCATATTGTAAATCTACATATATTGAAATCGCCTAGACAAAAAAATGTTATTATGTATAGATATTAACGTATTATTAAGACAATTTAAAAATTCCAAGTGACTATTTTTCGGAGGTTTATGAACTGGACCAAATACCAGTTTTTGCCTACCCGCAGTTACTACTATCAATAACTGTTCGATAACATTATCAGTTTGTATAACATAATCCGCATATATTTGTTGTGTAGAACGCAGAAATGCCTTGCTTTTGTTAGGTCTTCGTTTATGGAAACCCAGGTTCCTTTTCATTTGGATTTTGATTTGAAAATTTGTTGTCGGACGTTATAATTAACGAACTTCACAATGATTGGGGTTGGTAGACCTGAATTCCTGCTCCTCAATCTATGACTTGGGAACTTGGATTGGAAGCGAAAAAATTAGTATGAACTTGGTCTGTATCTTCATTGGAAGCTTCTATGATTCCTAGAATACGTAGGTTATTACGTCTTAAATATTGAATCTATTTTCAAATCGTGTGTCTGATAGTTGTATTTTGAGAAGCACCAGTTTCTTCTAAAGTAGAAATACGCAGGTCGTGTTCAGAACTTTTGCTTAAACTGCTCCATCAAATTGGCTATAAAATCTTCAGACACCAGAACCTTCTTAATACGTTGAACCACATCATCTTAGTTTGACAGCTCTTTGTTGGAAACTGCCTGACCTCTACCACCGCCTGGCAGTTTACAATAGCCACCCGTTTTTATAGAATTTACAGAAATTTTGTAGTAGGACATAACAGTGATCGTAGGTAGAGCCCAACTTGAACTATACTAAAACTGCCGCACATAAGCATCCGCACACTGCGCTAGCACGTCTATTCAGCTTGACGACACATGGAAAAGGATTTATTTCTAATCCCTGAAGACATTTCGTACTGCACTAAACTGCCTCTCTTGTTCAAAGATTTCAACATTTGCTAGATGCAGTACGACATACTTCCCAACTGGATATCGACTCTCTATGTTGGTTTCAGCAGTTTTATAGACAAGCAACTTGTTGGCAAGAGATAGTTTAGAGTTGCAGTCTATCAACCAGTAATATTTTCTCAATTTACCATGGAGTTGCTTCCTTATAGACAGCAGTTTCTAGGTTAACACAAACAACTGTTTTTGCCGCTTCTTTTGAATTTCGGTATTTCACGGCGCTAAAAACATAGTTTTTTTTACCAATACACAATATTAAACCGTTATCACAACTTATAATACAAAATATTAATTAAATGTTACAAAACGTCAGAATGACGTTTTACACCTTTACTGATTCGCCACCTGTTGGATCCGCCGGGAACTAGGACAAAAATTAGCCATCAGAATCTGCAAAAACATTTGAAGTCGAATCACCTGAATATCTTACACCGTGGTCAAAAGTAATCACTATTATTTTTTTGTTTTAAAACCAGATAACTAGAATTACACTGTTAATTCCATCCATCTTTACTATATGAACTTTAAGGCCGTTTTTCTATTTCTTTTTCTAATGTAACCTATTTAAAATTTTATACCATTGAAAACAGATTAAAACTTACTACAGAAATATTAGAAAAAGAAAATAAGCTCTAATTTAAAAAAATATTAATGGCGTTTAAAACAACCGATATAAAAATCTAAAAATCATTTTAAAATATGCACAGTAATTTAAATCGCTACACCTCGTTGAGATTTTTTCCAAAAACAAAGATTAACGGAGTTACCGAATTTATGCGCTACTTCACACTGTATATTAATTACTAAATCTGATCTTTATTCTTTTGATGGTTAACGTGTATTACATTGAAAAATGGTAAAGCCGGAAATAAGTTACGTTTAATGATATTAGGCTCTGTAACAGAATATTAAGCAAATGTTTAAGTGTGAATCGTTCTGTAGACTTCACAATTTTAATGTGCCACTTTTTAGGTGAGCAATAGCATATTTAGCACATTCAGAAAGAGTTAAGTGTGAAATAGATTGAAAGTTATTTTATAAATGTATAAGGAAGTAAGTTTTATTAAATTAATTTTACTAAATTTTAATGGCTTAATTGAATAAAACACTGCTGGAGCCTGTGGTTCGAAAATATCACAAATTCGTTAAAACCCCTCACCACAAATATATTTAACAACTGCTAAATACGTATTTCGACAGCCACGCTGTCATCATCGGTAGCTAAGAAAACTTACACAGCGAAAAGGCGATGTGTTCGCGACCAAATCGCAAATGGAAGTGCTTAATTGAACATTGAAAAAAATGTTTCAGTGTGAAATAAGTTATTTTTAACTTTACTAACATAAAATGTAAATACGAGGGTGTATCAAATATAAACGGGACTGATTTATTTTTAAAAGTTTGCGGGGTTTGTGAGCTTGAACGAATTGACCCGCAGATAGCCCGTACCGTCTGGGAGGTGGGAGAACCGGCCACGATTCGCCCGCGTCCCTTTAATATGAAAAGAAACCATAAGCGAGAAAGACGTGCATATCTCCGTGGAGCAACGTATTATCATCAAGTTTTTGGCCAAGGAGGGAGTGAATGCAACTGAAATTTTCGGCGATTACAGGCACAGTTCGGGGACAACACCCTGTCAAGAACCCGCATGTATACGTGGCACAGAGAATTTTCTGGTGGGTGTGAAAAGGTCCAGAACGAGAGCTGTGCTCGCCGCCCATGGACGAGTGTGACCGAAGCCAACATTGAGGTACTGCAAAATCTCATGGAGGGAAATCGGCGCATAAATCTCTGGAAAATCGTTGAGGAACTGAACATTAATTACGGGAGTGTCTACCAGATCGTGACAGATGTCTTGGAAATGCGCAAATTGTCCGCTAGATGGGTTCCAATACCATAAGGCAAAAATTGGATGCATTCGGCTGGGAAACGCTGGAAGATCCGCCATACCGTCCCGACTTATCCCCTTGTGACTTCCATCTTTTTGTATCCCTTAAAGAAGCGCTTGGAGACCAACGTTTTGACAACAACGATGCGGTGGAAGCATTTGTGCTCCAATGGCTACAAGAACGTCCGAAGAGTTTCTACGATGATGGAATAAAAAAACTCCCAATCCGATGGGAAAAATGTATTACTAGAGCGGGAGACTATGTAGAAAAATAATATATTTGACTAAGCTTGATTAAATAAAGTTAGAATTTTGTAGAAAACAAATCCCGTTTATATTTGATACACCCTCGTAGGTAGTAAACTTTTTCCAGTTTTATTAGAGATACAAATTTAATTTTGAGCATCTTAACGAAACGAGTATCGTTAAGTGCCATAAGCAAAGATGTATTGTTCAATATTTTATCTTCATCAATAAATTCCGGTTCAATGTATTTTTTTATACAAAAACAGTGTGGTAATACCCATTACCGCACTGAGTGCGGTAATGAAGCTCTTAACGATACTAAAATTAATTTGGTTAATAGTCTATAACAACACCAATTAAGATAAATTTTTTAATAATTTCATATTTCATTTTGACAGCTTGCAAATGTTTGTTATGTTTTATACATAGCAAAGATTCTGATAACGCAAGCAAATTTAGAATTTGATATACCCGTATACACTTTCTGATTTTATTAAGTTTTGAACATCTCATTATTAATTTAATGCTCACAGTTTTCAGTTGTCTACTAGTATCTTTCAGTTAAAAAAAAAAGGTTAATTTAGTTTCTTCCATTTTAGATAACTTATTTCGACAGATTGCAGATTGTCTGTTAATATTTTGCACATTAAAAAAACGTTTCAGTGTTAAGTAAGATGTTTTTAATTCTATTATATTGAAAATTTTAAATAACCTTATGACTTATTCTGACTCTATTAAGTTATGAACATTTTATAAATTTAACCCAACACTTCTCAAATGTCTAATAGGATTATTCCTTTTGATAAAAACGTTTAACTGTGAAGTACGTTATATAGCCTTCTTGATACAAAATGATTTGTATAATTTAAATTGCGATTGAAGCACGCTTTGTAGCTCAGTGGATAAGTATTCTGGCTACTGATCTAAAAGTAGAGAGTTTGATTCCGAATACCGGTGAGGTTTTTAAAAATAAAGAAAATGCCGATGAAATCCTACAGAATGCCATCATTCGGAAGTGATTTAAAGCCGTGGGTCCTATGTTACTACGATGTGTAGCATGTAAAAGATCCCTTTCTAGGGTTGGAACTCCTTAGTCTCGGCAAAATTCTAACTACGACTTTGACCATATGACCACAGCAGTGGGTGTCTAAGGTACCTAGTACTTTGCATGCTTAAACCTTGTCCATAACAGACAAACAAAATTGCGATTGAATTTTATTCAGTCTTCAACATTTTACAAATTTCATTTTGACAGAGTGCAAATGGCAATATTTTGCACATTGAAAACATTTTTCACGATCAAATAATATAGGTAATTGATTTTCCATTCTATTAATGCTACAATTTCACATTTAAGTAACCCTGTGACTCCTTTCGATTTTATTAAATTGTGAACATTCCACAAAGTTAACTTTTTTCAGTTTTTCAGTGACACTTTTACTGTTCTTTGCAGGGGGAAGGGGATTCTAAGTTGAAGTTTGGCAATAAGTCTGACATCATTAGCTAAGATACTATTGAAGAATTTGTAGTTACCCTTTTTGGCAAGGTTTCGTCGAAATGACCAAACGGCTAGCCTACCTGAGTCTAGTGGAAGTAGTTCGAAAGGCAATGGTTCACTTGTTGCTCCGTCGGATGGTCTGCGCAACTGTATAAACACCTTGACGGACTCGGTTACGTCCAGTGTCTTGTATTGCGGTGCCCTGAACCAAATTGCAGTTTTCATGTGCACTTGTGAAGGCTGGAAGTCGCCAAAATCTTCCCACACTACTTGACCATCCTGTTCTTCGTAGAACCGAATTTGGATGTCGTCTTTTGCTACCTGCGGATACAGAAGAAAATGTATTTTTAACCTATAATAACAATGATTTCTTTATTTTTGTTATTTGAACTGCAAAAAGTAATAATATACAGCTAAAGAGATTATCCAATCTTAGGTAGGAGTTCAGAGAAAAGAGAGGTTAACTTATTATTCATTAATCTTTAGGCTCTAACAGAAGAAAGCACAGGAAAATAATGAAATGGAGAAGATCCATACGATACAAATAATAGTTGGAGTATGGCAAAGAAATGAAAGCGGGAATACTTTTATAGCAAAAATGAGAAATTAATAATGGAGTTTTAAAAAATTTGGAAAAGAATGGTATCCCAGATGGCGTGAAGTACAACTAAGAGAAAAAAGAGGGTTTAAACAAATAGATAGCTGAAAGATAAGTATTATGAAAATAAGATATACAATGAGAAAAGGAGTAGAAAAAGAAGGTCTATCTCAACAAATAATGGAAACCAATTACTATAAGAATAACAAAATCAATTGTTTCTACCACCAAAATCAGCAAGAATATAATCAGAGACCAATAACAAATAAATAAATGTAAAAGGAATAGGTATTACTAAAAATAAAAACTATTGAAAAGGAACAAAAGCAAATACTTGGCAGCTATAAAGCATGCAGACAATAAAGAAATTAAGAGTATAAAGAATAAGAAAAAAAAATGAAAAAGCTTCAGGAAAAAATCAAATATCTAACCAACGAAAATGGATGAAGAAGAATTACATTTAAGAATATACAAACTAATTACAATAGTTCATTGGGAATAAAGTTGCAAACTTTGGTGACTTTAATTCTGCATAAACAATAAACTTAAACAATGACAGATAAGGTTCTTAAAACCATTAAAGCAAATTCCTTGTAAAGTATAATTTAATTTCCTTTTGTATAAATTCAACGACCTTTAGCAAGTAATTACAAAATACAACGGTAAACAGTATTCTACTTTACAGGTATATCCCTTGAATATAAATAAGACGTAATGAAAGAAAATTGTACAACCTCACAATCAAAGCCTATTCCACAGTCAACATCATGTTTATGTCATCAGCATCACATCAAAAGGAAATGCTTTAAAAATGTGAAAATATGATAGTAAAACCAACCTTTTTGCATAGAAGAACGATATCTTTCCTTCCTCCACCTACAGAACTAACACAGTCAAATAGCTTGACAATGACTAGATCACACACAGCTTTCTTGTCATGGATAGGTTCGCTCACAACTGGGGTAAGTGGAACTGTAAATTTGCCCCTGTGATCCCCTTCCACGAAAACTTGAAAGCACAGTCTAACTGCATTCAAGTCTATCGCTGTAGGCTGGTTACGATGAGAAAATCCAGCTGCAACAAAGCAGTAATTACGTAAGAGGACATTTCACGTAAACCCCACTTACTTCTAAAAGGGTCTACCCCGTTTTCCTCCCTCATTTTTAAGGCGGCCTCGATATCCTTTATCTTGGCACACTGGATGCCCAAATTAGAAAATGTTACGGACATGGTTTCAGGAGAAACTTCTAAAGTGCACACTCCCTTTTTGCATCCTTCTCTTCCCACTAAATTGTGGGGGTGAGGCCTAAAAATTACTAGTTACTAGAGTTTACTCTTAATCAGTGCCACCTTTTCTTACCTGTAGGGTAAGTCTTTTGTGACACAGGACACGACCACCACAGCTCTGCCCTGGTACCCAATGATTTGTATCGCAGGGAAGGTTTTATTTTCGGGAGTGCTGGACACTCCAGGGATGGATCCGGCATAACGCCCTTCGCTTTCATATCGAAACCGAAATTCTTTAGATGCTGGTTGTTCAATTATTTTCACTTTTGGCTTAGTTAATTGCGCTGGTGCCATGGTTAGTAAACTGTGGTTTAGAGAGATTTCGCTACCTCCGTTGAACATAGTGGACTGTTTGAAGTTCGAGTCCATCTCGATGACCTCAACTGTGAAAAAGAAATTATTCTTATACTCTTGTTTTCAGTTGCGTTAAATTTTACAAGAAATTGATAATCCTTTCATTTATTTATGCCTATTTCAAAAGTGATCGTTATTTTATTGGAGTTGGTAAATTATCAATTTTTTAAAACGAGTTATATAGAACCCAGTTTTAACTGCGCTAATATAGCAATAATTATAACACAGAGTTTAATGTAAAGTAGCAGTAGTCTAAATAGGTATTTAAAAATTCAATATCTTAGGGATTCAATAACAAAATGTAAGTACTTTTTTTAGTACAAAAATAAACTATATATTGCTGCGAAATTATAAAAGTGCTGATATTATGTAATATCCTTATCAATGAGTGAATACCAATGCTTACGAAAATGCCAATGATGACAGCAATGAGTTAATGATAGTTACTTCTATTTGTTTGTAAACCAATACAATTTTATTTAAATTTTATTAAAAATTTAAACATTACAAATTGAACTACCTACCTACCTATTATTTATTACTAGGTACACTTTTCAAACACAGCATTATGTTTTTATTAAATACTAAAAAAGTATGCCAAAAAAAAGATAACATCTACAAAATATGGATAAATAAACCAGAACTGTGTTAGTAATGACTTGCAAATTCTATAAGTAGCTTGAAACTACAGCTATGCAAATTGGTAGTTCTTATTACACAAAGTCACCATAGCTATTAGTTGCACATTTGGGAAGCAAAAACATCATGATTAGTTTAAGATATTTATTGCAAAACAGTGTAATTATTTTTCAACTGAAAATCTTGAAATACCTTTGTCCAGGACGTCGCGTTTTGATTTGTTTACATGCACTATCAGGAACATGAATAATTCGGCTAATGGAAGCAAGAATAGTTAAGCACATCAACTTAATAATTAAGATCAGCGTGTACTTACTGACGTCACTTATATTGATGTTGTCAAATTCTCGCACAGAAGCTACAGCTGCAGTTTCAGGTGATCCTTAAGTTAAAATAAATTACATTAGTTGATGCTACACAATAATTGATTTTGTATGGAGGGTGAATTCGTCCGTCTCTAAGTTTAGAATTTAGTAAACATTTTTTGAGCAGACAAATTAGTTATCTAAAGTAAAGGGTGTTCATTAGAATTTGTGGTCTAGTCGGCTTTGGAACTGATGAAGTCATGTCGTGCATTAAATCATATGGCTGATAACTGACACTGGTGACACTGTCAGTCAATGTCAAATTCGCGGTTAGCAGGTTAGGAATTGCGTCAGTCTGTGTCAAAACTGACATAATGTACAATATGTACGAATTTTGTTTTCCTTAATTTCTTCATAAAAAATAAAAATTATTTAATAATTAATTTTGTATTGAATTTTAATGTTTAGTAACGACCTAACATAAATTAGAAATAAAAATAACGCAAAAATATTTTTAAAGAGCTTTATACGGAACTCGCAAGTACGGCACGCATTGATTGCTGTACATTGTTATGTGCGATACTACGCTACACGATGATCGTTACACCTTTCCATCTGTGCTAGCTGCGCTCCACGGCCATCGTTGCACGTTTCTGTCCCTTGTGTTGAATGCAGTCGCTACACTTTTCCGTTGCACTGGCACTGGCTCCGATATGCAGCGATCTTTTTCTTTTCTCTTTTTTACGATGTTCACGCTGTATATGTTGGGTCCCATTTTCATCAAGGCTAAACATCTGAGCTGTATGCAAATTATTAGTTTAATGGATTCCTGCGTTAAAGCAAAAATAGGCAAGTATATTCGCGTATCAAGCCAGGTAGACGTATAATCCGCAAGCAAAATATCGTCTTCCTCCAACAAATAGTTATTGAGCTATACCGCCAACAGACGAACAGACAGACAGACAGAATTGAGAAAATATGTTTTTCGTCTTTTAGAAACCCTGAAACGTGAAAATCTGAAGAAATCTCGGAAGGTGATTCTTTTACAGTTACAGTACTTCATATTTTAGACGAGGGAGGTAAAACTGTAAATATAATTTTCTAACCCATTAAAATATTTTCGGACTTGGAAGTTGTTTTGAACAAAGTTTCAATCTTTTACTTCCCTTAAAAACAAATCAAGTATTGTAATAGGGTCGTTCCAGGTCAACTCAACACAGGGTATAAACCTCCCCATCTCAGATTTTCATGAAATTTGACAAAGTTTTACTATTCATATAGACTTGGAAAAGTACCAAATTTTATCGAGATATGTCAACTTGTTTTGGCAAGCAAAGTTTTCAAAAATAGGCCCAAAAACCACAAACGGAATTTTTTTTTTAATTGCTCTGAAAACTCTCCTGATTGAGCTAGAGAGCTGGAAAATGTGTCATTTTGCAGAACATTATGCCCTTTCCTGTGATATACTATAGGTTAAGAGAACAAAAAATTTTGATTAATTATTTTGCACTAAATTATTACATTATTATTTCATGTTGTAAAACTATTACAGGTAGCACATATTACCAGACTACACAACGTTGGGATGAAAAATCGAGCTTCAATCTTAAATTATTTTAACAATGAACCCATTATCATCGCACATTTATATTTTTCCCGGTGATTTACAACAATATTAACTATTCATGGAATTAATTTGAAAATTTTAGAAAATGTACTGTTTGAAAAAAAATAAATCAAAATGTTGATTACGATTTTGACAATTTTTTTCGCTTAACCTATAGTGTGTTGTATATCACAGGAAAGAGCATAAAAAATGTTGCAAAATGACACCTTTCCCAGCTTTCTAACTCAATTAGGAGAGCTTCCAGAGCAATTTAAAACATTTTCGTTCGCGGTTGTTGGGTCTATTTTTGAAAACTTTACATAGTTGTAATTCCAAAACGAGTAGACATATCTCGGTAAAATCTGGTATTTTTCGAAGGTAGTAAAACTTTGCCAAATTTCACGAAAATTTGAGATGGTGAGGTAAATTTTGTATTACAATTGTGTTGATTTGCCCAGGAACGACCCAATCGTGAAAAAATCACCTTCCGAGATTTCTTCAGATCTATACCTTTCACGATACCGGATGACGAAACACATGTTTTCTCAATTCCGTCCGTCTGCGTCTGTTGACGATATGGTTCAAAAAGTATTTGTTGTAGGAGTACGATATTTTTGTGTGTTCTATAAGTCTACCTGGCTCGAAACCGAATGTACTTTCGTTCAAATATAGGTACTGCTCAACAAATGAACTGGACCACCCATAAAAATTGCATTTGTTATAATCCGTTCACGACCTTTTTGGGACAGAGTTGGCTATGATTTTTTCTTTTCATGTTGGACTAACTGATTCGGTGATGTAGCGGATGCAACTTTTTTTTTCTGTCAGTGTCTGTTCGACATTTTCTTGCCACCACATTGTCAGATTTATTATTTTAATATTCGTAAGAAAATAAATGCTTTATCAAGTGTGTAAAAATAATTTTAATTTCCGTCAAATTAAAAGTCAAAATGCCCAATATAATTTTGTTACAACAAAAAATTTCCATTAAACGATGCTACTTCCAATTTGAAAAGGACAGACCAGATCTAAAAGAACACGAGTTGATGTCGAAACTAAAGAGAGATTCGGCAACAATGTACGTATTCAGAAAATATAACCTTAAACTGAAAACAAACTAACCTAACACAAAAAGTGTCGATTTCCATTAGGGAGTTTAGTTGCCACAGAGGCACTGCCAACAAAATTACTAGATGGTCATAGCCTCACCTGACCCAAAAAGATCGTGAACGGCTTATACATTACGTCATAAAATGTGCTTGTCTAACAGCCTATTTAGCCCATATTATATATACCGAGTGATTTTTACTTATTTCGAAAATGGAGTTTTTTGAAATTGTCAAAATCCGAAACGTGCTATTTTTCGGAAATTAAGTAAGATTTCAATGAAATTTTTACTGCCCTCATATAAAAGACGAAGGAATCGCGAAAAAATCACCTTCCGAGATTTCTTCAGATATTTTACGTTTCAGAGTGCCTAGATAACGGAAAATAGGTTCTCTCAATTCCGTCCGTCTGTCTGTTTGTCTGTCTGTCTGTCGGCAGTATAACTCAAAAACTATTAGTTGGAGGATGACGATATTTTGCATGCACATTATATATTTATTATTTACCTGGCATAAAACCGTGAAAATTTCAGACAAATATATACAGGGTAAGCACCTTAAAAAAAGTATTGTTTATTTTTTAGTTAACTTTGAAATAGATGGAAGTAATAATTTTCACATCGATTAGGCTTTACATTTGCTGAAAAAAGGACTCAATATATATAGGATCATGTCACAAAAGAGTCAAAACGTTTCAACAATAAGACCGTTCTGTTCAATAGAGGCGCGCGCCGCACTCGTTCCAATAAGACTGGATGGCGCAGTACGACACGTCGATGCGGTTACAATCGCCTACGCAGATGCAGCGGAGTTCAAACCCCAGCGGGCTACATTTTTTAAATTGATCTACTTTGCGCGAGGAAAGTTTCATGTAAACCTCTTTACAGATTTTTTCGAGTGTGTTAGTTTTAGCTAACTGAACAATCTCAAGGCCAGAAAAACCCGGAAAAACCCTAATTTTTTTAAACTTTAGCTAAAAAATTATCAATTTTTTAAATATTTTTCAAAACTTCACATACAAAGACAATATTATAGTTAATTTTTTTATGTGAACACTAAAGATTTATAATTGGGAAAAATAATATAAAATCTTAATTACTTCTTTAGATTTTTTATTATTTACCGAAAAATAGTATTTTTGCATAATTTTTACGTTTTTTATGCAAGGCGATTTTTAGGAGAAATATTTTTCAATTCTAATTAATATTTATTTAAATGGATTCAAGAAACTCTAATCTAGCCGTGTTAATGAATTACTGTTACAAAAATCCTGTAAATGCTCTTTCACAGTTGTCTAAATGAGGAGATTTTTTAGAGCATGTAATTGGATAAAGAAAAATATTTAAAAAATTGAAACATTAATTTATTAGCTAAAGTTAAAAAATAAGTGTTTTCTGGCCTTGAGATTATTCAGTTAGTTAAAAATAACACACTCATTGAAATATTACTTAATTTTGGAAAATAGCACTTTTTGGATATTGACAATTTCGAAAAACTCCATTTTCTAAACAAATAAAAATCACTCCGTGTATATGATAGGGGCTAAATAGGTTTTTAGACAAGCACAAACTATTGACGTAAAACGTTTTTAAAAAAAATTGCACGGTCCTCAAATATTAACTGTAGCATTAACAAAATCATATTAATACATTTAAAAAATAATAAAATTATAAACACTAGATTTAACAAAAATAAGAGGAACAAAAAAAAATTGAAAGTTTTTTGAGTCTCCTCGGAAAATTTAAAAATGTTTGGCAACGTTTTGGCATACTTTGTATACAATGTGTTATCAACATACAGGCAAAATTCAAAATTTTCAAATTATAATATTTTATTAATGGACTTACTTTTATTTAAACCAAATTATGAAGAGAAATGCTTTTTATGTCACAATCCTGAAAGATTACCAAAAATGCCATGACTGTCCGTTTGGCAAATATTTTTAAAAATTGCACCAGTACCTATATGCAAATTATTCAGTTCATTTGTTGAGCAGTATATATACAGCATGAGCACCTTAAGAAATAAAATTTCTGTTTTTCCTTTAACTCAAGAACTACTGGTTAAATACATGTAATATTTTGCACATAGCTCAGGTTTTTACACTTTCGCCGAATTGCGATAGTAAAATCTGCAACCCAAGTTCCAAATATCAGTAGTAAGTTGATTACTAATATGATATTGATTATAGAATTTAATTATAATATAGAGTGTATATTTTTTTGTCAAATTTGACGACTGTTTTTTCAAAGCTTGAAATTGTAATAATGCCACATTAAAAACATGAAACGCTGAACATTAATAAAGACAGTAAAAATGCAGTGTCTCTCTGATCCAAACTTTTTATTAAGTCATATTAGTTATCTACTTCCAGCTGATATTTGTAACTGGGGTTGCACATTTTACTACCACACTTCCGCGAATGAATAGTGGACGAAAATATGCATATGTTGGACCAAACAGATACAGCATGGACACCTTAAAACATTAAATTTACATATAAATACAGGAACTGCGCTGATTGGAAACATCTTTGAGGTACACAAAATCCGATAACGGGTTTATCATACTCGCGAGGATCTACACACCACAACGCGACGGACCAAAATCAAGTCAGACAGGAATTTTGGAAAGAGATGACGGCACAACTCTTCTTTCGAGTAGCGACTCGCGAACTGGAGCTCGTGGATTTTACGCGAATCACGTGTCGAAGATGAGGACCGCGCAGGTTCGTTTCCGCCCTCTGGACAACCCGCGATTGCTGTCCGACGACGCAACAATCAACAATTTTCAATGTTATTCCAACCTGCACAATTGTGCACAATCAATCTTGGTATAGCACAATTCCACATTCTACTCCAAATGTTGCACAATTTTAACTTAAAAAAGTCATTTCTTAACTTAACATATTTATACTTAAAATCTTAGGGAAAATACAAAAAGGTTTGATTTCAAAAACAGCTACTTGAAATTTTCTTCAAATTTTACCACAGAAGTAGAATTATCAGGAAATATTATCTATGTGAATTGCAATTTTTTAAATTTTATTCCTAATGGAGCAGTTGATATTGAGGATGCTAATACCGAATGGCAATTATTGGAAGTAAGTGCTCTTATTACCTGTAATAGAAATACAGATTTATATTTATTCTCAGAAACAGTTTACAATGCAAAGAATCCTTAGGGGGATCATAAATTCAAAAATTTAATGGTCATTCTTAAAAATTAAGACGAGTTTTCTCAAACTTACTTTAATATAAACAAAAACTATAAATTGATTACTAATTACGACTTGTTCTGCAATATTTTAAATAAACGATAAATTATGAGATTGGGGATTTGTACTGTGGGAGCCTATTAAAATTTTGTTAAAATATAATGCTTAAAAATTACAAAAAACCCATGTCTAAGAAGATAATTATAATTATTCATGTAGTATCAAATGCAATATTGTCTATACGTTAATATATGTAAAATTTAATAGTAAATAAAAGATCTGAGTTTCAATCAAAGTTTCGAGTTTGTTTACTTTTACAAAATATTAAAGTTGCACATTTGGCCAAAGAATTGCACAATCACACATTAGTTTAAGCACAATTAAAAAAAATTCCCTAGGAATAACACTCATAATTCAATTCTTGTTTTATGGTAGGTAAGCTTACTTCGATCGCTCGTGGAGTGTGGCTGGACTTTCTCTTTTGGCATGCTGCATAGACTACTCTTCGGGACTAGGATCTGCGTTATTTTATGTATGGCAATGATGACGTGCCTGTTCCTCAATCAAGTTAGAGTGGCCCCCACTCTCTTACTCAAAAGTACGGACATACATTCGCTTTATACAGTGTGTTTCATAACGTACGGAAGAGACTGAAAGGGTAGCTAGAGAACAATAAACAAAATAAAGTTATTTTCTTAATAGACTTTTGAGAAAAACCCAACACCAAGAAAGCATGTAAAGTTGAATAAATTAACGAACATTCTTTACAAATTGATGTAGTAATTTACGGGTTGAGCTAAAGCAGGGGATATTTGAGAGTTACCTAAACAATGTTGAATTAAAAAAATAATAAAAACTATTAAAATGTTTCTTTTAAATGCTTAAAAATTGGTTTTCACTAATGGAGAACCGCTGTCTATTTAAAAAACAAGTAATGTAAAAAATTGTTTGAGTGTTAATTCAGTTTATCTTCATCAGTGTTGTTATACACTATTAACCAAATTAATTTTAGTATCGTTAAGAGCTTCATTGGCGCACTGAGTGCGGTAATGGATATTACCGTACTCAGCGCGATAATGGATAGATATTATAGATAATGGATATTACCGCACTCTTTTTATATAAAAAAATATAAGTTTCCGTAAACGAGATTTTTACGAAATTTCCTACAGATTTTATGGTTCCAATGCAATTTCTAGCACTCTGAACATTACAAGAATAAGCAAGAGCTAAGTTAAAAAAATGGGCACTACAGTGCACATATAAAGCTGCTGGATACGTCTCCCGTATTAACGCCTGTACAATGTACACCTTTAAAGTTACCACTCATTGTAGCCGCACCATCATACCCCTGTCCAACCAAATATGTACAGTATATCAAGAACTTGTAGCGTTTTTAACCTGACTGTTACTAAATTTTCACCAGCTGTACTTTGCATTGCCCCGAACTGTAAAAATCTTCATGCAATTTCATGTCTTCATTATTACTACCTTCAGTGCAGCCTATGTACCTCACACAAAGCGACAACTGCTCAGTACATGCTATGTTTGTTGTTTCATTAGTGGCGAAACTTGGTACCAGCAGACCCCTTGACCGCGGGCGGTGGGGGGGATGAGCACGAAAGGGCCCAAAGGGCCCCCTAATTTTGTTTTTCTTTCATTCAATAAACGCAAGCAGGAAAAAATCTTCATATTTTTTGAATTGCCGGCCTTTAAATTCAAGCTGACATAGATTGTTTTGTAATATCGGGCATAGGTTAATGAAAGTAGCGAATTTCCTACATTCGTAAGGCTGATTTGAGTTGACTTAATTTAACAACATGATTTCCTATAGAAATTTCAATTAAAAAAAATCTTATAATCTAGATAAACTAAAAGAGTTTAAAAGCGTGAAATAATTTGCTAAGTTTTTAATAGTTGATAACCGGAATTTATCATCAATTTTTCCGGAAATTACGACCGCACTGTTATCATTTTTAACATTACCTGTTTCGGTCGCTTCAGATGAAAGAAGCTTCCATGAATAAAAAGTTATGTCAGAAACAGCATGTACTAGAAAATATTGGAAGACTTTTCTTTATTGTCGATTGAATTGGAGATAGCTGATAAAATGGAATTGCAACAGGTTATCACACATTTTGCAAACATTAAGTTCGGCCAGGCGTAAGCACATAGCTTGAAATCTTGTTTTTATTTTTTAACCGTCTTAGTTAAAACATTGTTTTGTAGTGCATAATCTTATTATTATTATTATTTACTAAATGTATCATTATTATTATTGATAAATCGATTACAAAAGGAAAAACAGCAGCTATTTTTGTTGTTACATGTTAAATTTAACAAAACAACAAGTGTTTAAAAAATATTTCATATATTTCGACACCTGGTGTTTTCTTCAGTGTTATAAAAACATTTTAAAATTTCTCACAAAAACGTTACGATCTGTTAGTCAATTTTTTTATAATTAATAGTTTTACACTGAAAAAAATATCGTTCGTGATATCAATAAACGGCGTTTGTTAGGGTCATTTAATTGATATAACGTACGATTCGTTAATATAACGAAATAAAAATGCTCCCTACTTCATTAACTAATAATCGCATTCATCAAAACAATAAATATTCATTCATTGAAAATTAAGTACGACTGATCATAATTCAATGTAACTATTTATTCCTTACATTAAAATTGTTGTATATTTAACGAACATTTTTATTGGTACCAACGTTATATTAATAAACGCATTTATTAAATACAGCAAAAAGTTTCAATAATCTACAACATCATTTCAAGGTACTATGTCATCGACTAATAACCGACATTCGTTGGTTTGATAACAAAATTCGTATTCTTATAATCAAGTTATAGTTCGACTAAAAGGATTTATAATATCAACGTTGAAGTTCATTAGGTGATGAACGGCGTTATTGTATCAATGAAAATGTTTATTGAGGCAACACACTCGGTTATTAAGCAAATGTGCATTTTTAAGTTTCGATGGGTATTGCATATTGTATTTCAGAATCAGTTTGTACTTCTGAAGCTACGACAGCGACGTAACGCTCCACGTTTTAAGTTTGCAAATTTTTTATAAGTGATTGTATGCACTTGTGCAACTGTTCTTACTCGATCAAGGTAAGTGTCTACACCGATTATATAGTATACAATACATATGCGCCGATATTGGTTTCTGGAAACTGCAAATAATTTTTGTACTTGCAGAAACGCATAATGTTTGTTCCTTCTTGTTGACAATAATGTCAAAGATAGAAATATTCGAGGCCTACTGGACTAACTTAGAGAGGAAAGACTAAATGAGAGTAGGTTTTTGAGTAACTTTCAAAAGGAATGTTTACTTATATACAGTTTTGTCTTACAGATAGTCGAGATGCTGCCATAAAGTGGTCTCTGCATGGGTATTTAGTGAGAACCCAGAAAACAGTGCGGAAAGATCCGACAACAGGAAAGAAAAACACGACTAAATACACTATCAAAGATTTTCAAGAATCATTTGTATTCGTCGGTAAATGTGCTCAGAAAATTGAAGACCACATTCGTCACCTAAAGACAATCAAGAACAATATTCAACCGCTGACTTTGTGTGTGGGTGAAAATATAATAAAAACAATGGAAATCTACATATATTTTGATGACATAAAATACTCATTTACCAACTTCTGATGTAGAGAGATGCTACAATATAATGTATGTATTTAATTTAGATTTTTTTCCTGAATCCCCCATGTTTTGAATGTTTCTTGATACCTTTTTTTACCATATTTTGTCAGATGCTTTGTTGACATGTAATTAAACTTTGAAATGAATAAAATTTTTCTTAAAAAGTTAGTGTTAATGATGTATAAATTTAAAAACCCACATTTCCTTTATATATTTATATCTCTTGACTTGAACATAAATACAACAAAATCCCCACAAATCGTGAAAAAATGAGCACTTTCTTGCTATTTTGTCATGGAGGTAATTGCTATTTTTTGTCTTGCCTTGTAAACAAAATTACAGCGAAATTATTGTTTCAGCCTAGCTTTTCTTCCACGATTCAAAGGGAATTCTTATTCGATCGAGTGAACATCTCGTTTGTATGAACAGGCTTGGTTTAAATTAGTTCACATAATTGATCGACTACTGGATTATTGTTAAATTATTTAAATGAATAAAAATCAATGACCAGTGTTGTTATATGAACGAATCAATTCAATAAAGTTATTATAATATTAAAGAACTTGATCATTGATTTATCATTTGTAACCTTATATTAATAAACTCAGTTATTATCCTAATAATATCATTAATTAAATTTCCCGTACTCCCAATAAACTCTGTTGTTGATTTATGTACTCGATACATTGACTCAACGAACTTGTTGATCGGTATGATCACCGCGGTTATTAGTATCCAATAATTTGGTTCATTGTTACAGTCAACTTCTTTATTGTATTGTTTCGTATATTCAATGAACATATCATAACTTTATGAACGGTGTTATATTTTTATGAAAGCATATTATTAATATGATAAACACGTTCGTTGGACAAATATTAATAATTTTTTAATTAATTTAACGTACAATTTCGTTGTATTTACGTCGATATTTGGTTCAGTGTATGCCCATAAGATATTATATAGGAAATCCAAATAATTATCCATTTCTAAGCAAATTGTGTTAGATGTTAGTTTTAAAATTTTTGGTAATCATATTTTGAAGATTGGTACGACCAGTATGTATAAATTTAATTTGCATTTTCTCAAAAGCTTACCAAATCGGCCATGATAGACAATATTAAATGGGAAAATTTTAACCATGACTGAATTTATTATGAGTGAAGTATTTATATTGAAATACTTTTAACAAATTTGAATTTTATTCAGAAGATTTTCTTTTTTTATAATAAACAATATTATGATTTTTTTATAGTGAATATACTATATGTATGTATGTATGTATAATTGATAATATCGTTTTACACTATTTTTAAATCATATTTGTCCTACTTGCTTGACATCAGTATCCCCACAACAAATACTAACTATACAGAAGCGTGAGTGGATTAGAATGGTTTTATTGCCTACTTATTTTTAAAGAGGGAAACAGTGGCACACAAACTTGAGGATGGTGTAAAAGAATGATCTGTACTTGAACTTGGATTATTAATTTGGTAGCGCGTTCGGAGTTTGTTCGCAGCGGCGCCGTTTTGTCGGCTTCCGGATTTATTGGGATCTGGCGAGCCGTTGGCACTGCCGGCCAGAGAGCTGGTGATGAGCTTCTGGTAGCATATTTGAAGTGCTGGCCAGAGAGCTGGTGATGAGATTCTGGTAGCACAATTGGAGGTGCTGGCCAGAGAGCTGGTGAAGAGCTTCTGGCAGCACATTGGAGGTGCCGGCTAGAGAGCTGGTGATGAGGGATCCTTAAGATCGCGGCGAATCGTTGCGGATTCTGATTGTTGGTGCTGAGGTTATTGAAGCTGTTTTTGGGCGCCACTGGGTGTTTTCTACCACTCCCAGAAGTGGTGTTGGTCGTCTTTATTTATCTCGGTTTGCACTGGGTTGAGACACTGCGGTGGAGTCCTCTGTCCACATGGAAACGGGAATGCACTGTATTCTGTGACTTCCGAGTGATGCGGGCTGCCACTTGGTTGCGCGGTGTCTGCTGAAGTTCCTTGTTGGTCCTCGGCTGAGTTGCGTCCATCCTTCTTCGTCGACTTCACCATTGCAGTGGGCGTGACTTCCCTCTGGTGTCCACCAAAGGCTGGCCCCACGTTGGGCGCCAATTAACACGCCTCGGTTTATAGCTCAGCGGTAGGGTTACTTTAATGGCGTCAGTTTCGGAAGAGGAGGGTGGGCGTTACCCTCAGCTAGACACTGGATTTGATTGGAACAAAGTTTATTATATTTACACTACTAACATACAGATAAGCTTATAACTAGGTAACATATATGTACAGAAAAAGAAAATGGCGGATTGGCATCCGCAGTTGGAAGCTGGTGTGGTCCTTCGGAGGCGGTGCCGGCGGCTAAGTGGCTCCTTGTCCAAATCCCACGAAGACGGCAGGCTCTCTGTCCAGCGAAGGCGATTGGCTCTAAGTCCAACGAAGGCGGTTGGCTCTAAGTCCAGCGGAGGCGATTGGCTCTAAGTCCAACGAAGGCGATTGGCTCTAAGTCCAACGAATGCGGTTGGCTCTGAGTCCAGTAGATGCGGCAGACAGCTAAGTCCAGTGGATGCGGCAGGCAGCTAAGTCCAGTGGATGCGGCAGGCTCTATGTCCAGTAGATGCGGTAGACAGCTATGTCCAGTGGATGCGGCAGGCTCTATGTCCAGTAGATGCGGTAGACAGCTAAGTCCAGTGGATGCGGCAGGCTCTATGTCCAGTAGATGCGGTAGACAGCTAAGTCCAGTGGATGCGGCAGGCTCTATGTCCAGTAGATGCGGTAGACAGCTAAGTCCAGTGGATGCGGCAGGCTCTATGTCCAGTAGATGCGGTAGACAGCTAAGTCCAGTGGATGCGGCAGGCTCTATGTCCAGTAGATGCGGTAAACAGCTAAGTCCAGTGGATGCGGCAGGCTCTATGTCCAGTAGATGCGGTAGACAGCTAAGTCCAGTGGATGCGGCAGGTTCTATGTCCAGTAGATGCGGTAGATAGCTATGTCCAATGGAGTGGATTGGCTCTAAGTCCACGTAGGTGATAGGCTCGGAATCCAGCGAGGGCGATAGGCTCAAAGTCCCCGAAAGCGGCAGCTCGGTGAACGGCAGAGTTGTCCTGGGAGGCTGGAATGGCTGCTGGTGGTCCTGGAGGCTGTAGTGGCTGCTGGTGGACTCTCCTGGGTTGAGTGATTTCCTACTGCCAGCGTCTGACTATTTAAAGGAGCCAGTCCTTTGTCAAACGCGATCTCGCAGCTCATTGGTCGAAGTAGAAGGGATGTTTTTGCCCGTTTTTGATGTATTTCGAATTATCGCGTTTAATTGAGCGGCGTGATCAATTATCGACTTGATTTGGGTCGCAATCAATAGTCGTTGAAATGTTGATTCTAACGACACCCAATTTGCTAGGTTTTGGTAAAGATTAATTGAAATTGGAATTTTTTTAATTCCGTGTTCGGCGTAAAATTTACTTAAGCATTACTCTTATTGCGTATGTTAAGAAGTTATTTTTGCTTCGATTTGGTTGCGCGCTAATTTTATATGAATTTTGATACTATTCACGACTTTCTGGGATGCTTCCTTTCGCTAATTATAATTTAATTTGTAATTTTGCACCCTTGCCCGCTGTACTCGGTCGTGGCCCTGATTTCTTCGTTACAAAATGCTTTTCCGCCGGGCCGCTGTTTACGCTGAATTTCGGTCGCTCCGCCCGCATGCATTCGCTGGCTGATGGAAAAATTCATTTTTCTCGATTTTATCAGGTGGCGGTTAACTTTTCCTATCGGCAGGTATCCTTATGTGGGGTTTTGATTGGGCGCACTCTGATTTAAGAGCGTTTTAGTAATTGAACTTGGATTATTAATTTGGTAGCGCGTTCGGAGTTTGTTCGCAGCGGCGCCGTTTTGTCGGCTTCCGGATTTATTGGGATCTGGCGAGCCGTTGGCCCTTTATTGTCTTTGTGCAGAGGTTTGCACTTGAGAATTGGTGGTCCTTTGAGCTGGCATGCCGCGATTTATTGTTTTATTTTTGTAACGGTTTTCTTTTAAATTCTTGTAGGATCGGGGCGATTGGCTGGTGAACAGATGTTTTTGTAATTTGTTCGCTGCCTGCTTGGCGATGAAAAATTACTTCGTTTTCTGTTAACCGGTTCATATTACGGCATATTATACAAAACACTTTTGTTCCAGAATAATTATATACTTGGAAGTGAAACAGGGCCCATGTGAAAAAACAGTCCTAAAAAAGTTGTTATTTATGTTATATTAATGTCTTTCCATACTGATATTCTTGAAGACTTTCTACCTTGTTTTTTAGATATCTCTTGTCGGGCATATATATTTGTTTGAGTTACTATCAAGTTAAAAAAATCATCAGAAAAAAATAAGTCCACTAAAGTTTTCACACTAAAGTTCGTCAAGTCAATTTTTAAACCTGGCTCTTCGGTGTATGTAAATAAAGGGGGATCTTCATTTATGTCGATTCAATCATCATCGTTAGTGTTCTCAACCTACACTGCTGATTGTACGGGTATATTTATTGGTAAATCGGATGGTATAGTGATGTCTACATTAATACCTTTACTTTCTAGCGAGCAAGGTAAAAGATGTTTTTTATACTGTATTGCAAAACTTTACAATGGTTTGCCCCTGGATATTAAAATGCTACCACCTTCTAGGTTTCGGTGCCGGCTTAAACAACTACTTCTTTGTCCAGTTACACCTGCTGCAATTAAATGAGTGTTTTTTTTTTCATCTTTTGAACTTTTGATTCTTAGACTTACCTATACATATATTTTGTGGTTAATTAATACGAAAAAATTTTCAAAATAACCTGTGGTGCTGTTTCGATGCGCATTCTCATTTTTATTCAATATTTAACTTGTTTCTTTACTTAGTTTTAGGTTTAGTTTTTAGTTTTTGTGCAGGGTTAAGTGGAGGAGCGGTCCGCAACTATGTTGCCCAACTGAACTTCGCCCTGCACTAATAATATTAGAAGTATAATACATTCTTTTTATATTTATGTCAATAAAGACACTTTATTATTATTATTATTATCTATACATGAAATTTTATATATTTTTTCTACAGCCGTGATTTTAAACTGTTTCCAAGGGTCATATGCGGCGTGCTTTATGTTGTCTATAAAACACGCCATTCCATTTAAAGCACGGAGTACTTTAAGAGTTTATAAAACCTTATTTATGAAGAATAAAAGTACAGTTATTATATCGGACCGATTTGTATGCGGAGCCCCAATGCCCGGTTGGAAAGGGGCGGAGCCCGATGGCCCCCTTGGAGAGGGGTGGAGCTCCAAGAGCCCCCTTGGAGAGGGGCTGAGCCCTGAGGGCCTGCTTGAAGAGGGGCCGAGCCCCGAGGGCCCCCTTGGAGAGGAGCGGAGTCCCGAGGGCCCCCTTGGAGAGGGGCGGAGCCCCAAGGGCCGCTTTGGAGAGGGGCAAAGCCCCGAGGGCATTTAAGCTAACAAACTCCTCGGCTGTAGAAAAAATATAGAAGCCAACTCGTGTTTTACAGTTTAAAAATCTCGGTCGATCATAAAATTCTCGCTTCGCTCGAATTTTAACATGATCGATCTCGATTTTTAAACCCTTTGTAAAACACTAGTTGCCTTAATAGCTATTATTATTACTGAAATTTATATCTTATGAGTTGGGATGTGGATCCAATGTCAAAAAGCAAAAATCACTTAGTTTTTCATCTACACACACCGGCAAAATTAGAGGAACAAAAAAAGAAGTCATATTTTCACTATGTTTTAGGATATATATGACTCAAGTTTGTTATAAATATTACTTCTGCAGGTATGATGAATAAAAAATAGCAATCTAACATTAAATCTAGCCACCCATTTGAGCCTAATTATCATTTGTTTTATTGTTGACATATTGCTTGGGTTTTTGTGTTCTTGAAAACAAGTGCTTATTTCTTGGTTAGTTTACAACGATGGTTTACGATTTTGTTTCCTGTTGTTGTGAAAAATGTCGCTAGAGCTCTAACAATGGTCGAAAATGGCTACACTTACAGATCGGTTAGCAGAATCCTGGGAGTATCGGTATCTGTTGTACATCGCAATGTAAAAAGGTTTAGACAGACCAGTTCTTTCACACGAAGGCGTGGCCAAGGTAGGAAACGAGCAACAACTGCTAGGGATGATCGCTTTATTATACTACAGACTCTTAGAAATCGACGTTTAATGGCTGTTCAGACCAGAAATGCCTTAGAAGATGTGCGTCACGTAAGTGTAAGTGAAAGAACAGTCAGGAGAATACTGAATGAGGTTAGACTGACTTCCAGAACTCCTGCAAAAGAGCCAAAACTTGACATACGGATCGTACAGCAAGATTGAAGTTTGCACGTGAACGCCGATTTTGGACTTTCGAGCAGTGGGGTAAAGTTCTGTTCACCGACGAAAGCCGCTTTTGTATAAATGTGATTGATGGCAGAGAGAAAGTATGGAGATGCCGAGGGGAGCGATATTTACAATGTACCATTGTTCCCCAAGTCTCAAATGGAGGAGGCTCACTTATGGTTTGGGGTGGAATATGTTTGGGAACACGTACGAAATTAGTGGTTATTGCAGAAGGTTCACTGACAGGTGCACGGTATATTACAGACATTCTGCAAGATCATGTTGTGCCATTTGCCCTATTTATAGGGAAGGATTTTGTCTTAATGCAGGATAACGCTCGCCCCCATGCTGCTTGCTGTGTTTCGGATTACCTACTCGAAGTTGGTATTCGTGCCATGAATTGGGCAGCACGTTCTCCTAATATGAATCCCAACGAACACATATGGGACATATTGGGGAGACGGGTCCGGGCCAGAAATCCATCAGTACAAATCCTAGATGAGCTAAAGACGGCACTAGTGACAGAGTGGAACACTCTGCCTCAACAAACCATCGATGGCATATGGCATCATCCATGGTATGAATAGACGTATGGAAGCAGTAATCAGAGATCGTGGGGGTGGTAACACGCGTTATTAATTACACCCATATGTTTAATACCATAATAAAAAAATTACTTTTTACGAGGAGAAGGCAATTGTTTTTGTTCTGAAGTTTTTCATTGTACTCAGTAAACTGTTTGAATTAGGTAGGTTTATCTGTTATATCGTTAATTGTTAGTCTCTGAAGGTGTGTATTGCTAACATTAAAGCTTAAAACATAATTCAGTTAAATAATGCTACAGAACATCCCAAAATATGACTTATTTTTGTGTTCCTCTAATTTTGCCGGTGTGTGTATTTTTTTTCGCTTGTTAACCTTCAGGTTTGTTTGATTTGACCACGGCCTACTGAATTGTGTGGCAAACATCACTTTCTACGGCCTGGGCATATATGAAGTTTCGCGATTCTCCGCAGAGCGCTATATACCCACGAGCGGGAATTTCAAATTTGCAACGTAACATGATTTACCACATTGTGAAAATATTTATTAAACTTCGCCGTTTCTTAAAATTTGACAATAATAATATAACCCTCCCGTTTACTTCCTACTCTTGGTGTTCTATTGTGTTCTTTGATCAATTTCCTGCTAGTTTTTCGTGTATTTTCTTATTTCCCAGCAAACACGTTATATTGATGTTATGCAATACGAAAGTAACAATGGTAATTAACATTTTTTATGTTTGTATAACAAATATGGAATTAATGTTATATAATTTTTGTTATATAACTTGTTTTATAACAAAACTATAACGTTGCTCTATAACATGGTTATACACTGTGTTTTTTATCTCGTTACAGCACATATTACGTGCTTCGTTTTTTCACGAGTGTATAACATTTAGATACAATTTTAAAGAAACTAATCTCATAGTTGCCTCAGCGGCATAAATGTTTTTTAAAATGAACGAAGTAAGTCCATTATTTTATATTATTTTTTAACCCTATAAACCACAATCACCTATTTTATTTTGAAAATTAGAACTACACACTTAAATTATACCCAAATCAAACAGAATTTAATTCCATAACACTTTTATTCGATACAAAAGTACTAAATTTTTTTTTAATCGTTTGTGTTATTTTTAATCTGATCGCAGTATATAGAAAAAGTTAGTTATACCATGTGTTTAAAAAGAAATTTGATAAGGGTTGACCATGGAAAATAAAACTAATGTTAACAGCAAGCTTTAGAGACAGCAATCTTTAGAATTTTCAATGACGATATCAGCGTATAATATCGAGAGATCCAAAAAAAACTGTTCCTCAGCGGGCTGTGGAAATTCAACGTATGCATAATATGTTGGTGACACTGTACGTCAGTGTCAAATTCGAGGTTAGCAGGTTAGGATTTGCGTCAGTCTGTGTCATAACTGACGGAAAACCTAACCTGATAACGTCGAATTTAACATTGACGTACAGTGTCACCAACATATTATTCATACATTGAATTTCCACAGCCCGCTGAGGAACAGTTTTTTTTGGATCTCTCGATATAAACATACAATAACAACAACAGTGATGACAGTTAATGAATTCTAAAGCTTGACGTTGACATTACTTTTATTTTCCATGGCCAACCTTTTTGAACACACCGTAAACGACATTGGTGGGGACAAAAAGAAATAATACTGTTTCCTGTTTGCAGGGTAGAACAAACAAACAAACCAATTGTAACGTAGAGCAGCATTGTCGGCGTTCTTTTTCAACAAGTCGATCACTTTTTATTTATATTTTATTGTTTATTCTTATTTGATATATACACAGCGAATGCCAAGTACTAATAAGAAAATCACTGTCAATTTTAAATTACAATTAGTTAATCAGTTTTTACGTTTATAACAACACAGATTGAATTTTTTTATAATCATAACTAGTGCTTTTCGTCTACTTAATTTATTGAGTTTAATGTATTGTTTTTACTCCTTTTAAAATTATAACTTGACATTTTGGGAATCTTATATTTTAAGTGAAAGTAAATATTACTTAAATGTAAAAAATGAAAGAATTGTGTTATTTTAAGTATTTTTCTGCATATATCTGGCACTAGAAGGACAATCTGGAGTTAAAGTAAACGGCGAAAATATCAACAATATCAGATACTCGGACGATGCTGCCATTGTCGCTAACTCCTTAGAGGAGCTTCAGAACCTTTTAACGAGAGTAAAACAACAATCGGGGCAATATGGCCTAGAGCTAAACATCACAAAAACCAAATATATGGTAGTGACAAAATCAGAAAATCCTCAACGAGGAATATTATATATAAATGGGCAACCAGTACAAGTGAGAACTTATCAATACTTGTGAACCGCCGTGTATGACAGCTGGGATTATAGGGGCAAACTACGATGCCGCATAGAAAAAGCAAGGGCCGCTTTTAAAAAATGAAAACATTCTTTTTAGCCAAAGACCTCAGTCTAAAACTGAAAATAAGGATAGCAAAATGTTATGTGTTCTCTGTTCTCCTCTATGGTGCGGAAGCCTGGACAATAAATAAAGAAATCACGGATAAGCTAAATGCTTTCGAGATGTGGATATAAAGACGAATACTTAAACTTAAAATAATATACACCGCCCACGAAACAAACGAGAAAGTGCTGAGGAAACTGGGCAAGGAACGAGAAATATTGAAGACGGTAAAGATCAGCAAACTCGAATATCTCGGACATGTGATCGAAATATTAAATACCGCATCTTACAGCTCATACTACAGGGTAAATTAGAATCAGAGAGAGGCCCAGGAAGGAGACTCCATTCCTGGCTGAAAAACCTCAGAGACTGGTACGGCCTCACGTCAATAGAACTGTTCAGACTAACCGCCAACCAATTGAGAATATCCATGCTGATCGCCAATGTCCGGAACGGATAAGGCACCATGAGAAGAAGCAAGAAAACATTTTTATAAAAATAATAACAAAACAAATATCTAAATACTAAAATTTTAAAGTTTTTTGTCAAAGCTACAGTAGGTGGAAATTTTTCGGTAAATTTCCAAAAATTTCTAACTAAATTTGCATACTGGATATTTTCAAGGCAAGACTGTAGCACTGATACATTCATAAAGGACTACCAAATGCAGCACAAAAAACTTAAAATGAATTAAATATAAATTGAACCTGGTTTCGATCTGAAAAGGTTTATATGAGAAAGTGTGATTAATAATTGTTTTAAACAATTTATTATCATTGCACTGTTGTAATATAGCAAAGAATAAATTGGCAAATGCTAAAAATGAAGAACATTTATATTTTATTTCTAATTTTAGAAGCAGTATGCACGATCTAAGCATCATTAAAAGAAAACGAATTTGAAAGCAAATAAACGAGTAGTTTCGATTTGCAAAACAGCGCTTTGCCCGTGAGCAAAAAATGGAAACGTAATTTTATATTTGTGTCAGTTTGATTGTTATAAGTGCAATGCGCTAGTGATACAGTTTTGTAGTAATATAAAAACTAGTGTAATTAGGGGGATTCTGGGTCACTTTGCCACACAAAGGTGGTGAGGGCATGTCTTTCAAGGTTATGAAGATGTGCTGAGGGCTGAGCAGATGACCAGAAGTAAAGTCAGTGGTGGTGGAACCGGGGGTGCGATTTTCTGGGAATTTTCACCAGATGTGAGAATGAAGTCATTTCTCGGAATTTGCACCGGATGTGAGTCATTGTCTGAGAATGTAGTTGTGAGACTTGTTGAGACCTGTTCAGACTTGTTCAAACAGGAATTTGCACCGGATGTTAGCGTCTAGAAATTTGTGCTGAATGTAGTTAATGAGGGAGTCAATGACCTCCATTATCAGTGTCTGAGAATTTGCGGCCAAGAATAAATAGACCACTGGCGCTTTAGATCGCTCCGTCAACCTGACATGTTTCTGTAACGGTTTTATGGGCACAACGGTGTAATAAAACAACAATTGTAAATATAATTGTATTTATTTGCCTAAAACGTACTTACTTACTTATCAGCTTCCTCCATTACCGTTAGGTGTCGAGGCTTGTTTTGTTCCGCAAAATGTCTTCCATTCCTTCCTGTTCGTAGCCTTGTTTCTAGCTTCGTTCCAGCTATATCCTCTTGTGGCGAGTGTTTGAGCTACTTCTTGGTTCCAGGTTTTCTTGGGTCTTCCTCTATTCCTCTTCTTATCCCATCCTGCGTCCCATATTTCTTTTACTAAATTGTCGTCTTTCATCCTTGCTAAATGTCCAAACCAGCTAAGTTGTTTCTCGTGGATTTTGTCGACTATCGTTGTAACTTGTAGTCTTTCTCTAATGGTCTCATTTCTAATTTTGTCTTTTCTGGTAATCCCCTCTATTTTTCTTAGAATTCGCATCTCCATTGCCGTAATTCTTGATTTCAATTTTTCCGTCAGAACCCATGATTCACTTCCATATATTAAAGTTGGCACGAAGACTGTCTTATATATTTTCATTTTCGTTTGCTTGCTCACTTCTTTTTTGTTTAGGAAACTCGGTTTTAACGCATGGAAAAGTTTCGTCGTTGACTTTATTCTGTTTTCCACATCGGCTTCTATATTTCCTTTACTGTCAATGATTGCTCCCAGATATTTTAATTCGTTTGTTACGTTTAGCAATTGTCCATCTATTATCAGATTTATTTGTTCTTCATCCTTTGTGACCGTTAGAATTTCCGTCTTCTTTTGATTAATAGTCATTCCGAATTCTCTTAGAACTTCTTGCCATATCCTAATGGATCTTTCCAACTCTTTCGTGTTCTGTGCTACTAGTATGAGGTCATCCGCATAAAGGAATTCTTTTACTATGATTGGCTTGAGGCGATTTGTTCCCACTTGTACACCTTTTATGAGTTGATTTGCTCTTCTCGCTATTTCATCCATTACAGTTATAAATAATAAAGGGCTTAGTATACCACCCTGCCTAACTCCTCTTTTAGTATAAACGTTTTTTGTGTAGCTGTTTTCTATTCGTACTAAATTGTCAGTTTTGGTATACATACTCTTAACTGCATTCAGAAGGTTGATCTGGATTCCTTTATTTTCTAACGCTTCCCAGATTCTGCTTCGCGGTATAGTGTCAAATGCCTTTTCCAAATCTATTGCACACAGGAAAACCTTCCCATTTCCGCTCAATACTCTTTCAGTTATTTGTCTCAGGGAGAATATCCAATCCTGCGTGCCCCTTCCTGGTCTAAATCCTGCTTGGGTTCCCAGTAAGGAGGGTTCTATGTGTAATCTTAATCTATTTTCCAGTATTCTTTCATATATTTTTTCAGCCACTGAGAGCAGAGATATTCCTCTGTAGTTATTGCATAATGTGACGTCTCCCTTCTTAAATATTGGCACTATTACTGCCAGCTTCCAGTCTTCAGGTACTTTCTTTGTTGTCAATGCCATGTTCATTATCTTGAGTAATATTAAGTTTCCTTCTTTCCCCATAAATTTAAGAAATTCCGGTTTAATTTCATCGTATCCTGGAGCTTTTCCTATTTTTAGTTTGTTAAGAGCGTTTGTTATCTCGTCTATTTCTATCTCGTTTTCTGGCTCACACACTTGTTGAGCTGTGTCATTTTCCTCTTCTTCTGCATCATTCACTTCGAATAGTTCTGAATAGTGTTGTAGCTATCTTGCCCTTATTTCTTCTTCTGTTGTCAGTATTACCCCTTCCTTATTTTTGATATATTTTTGCTTTGCTTTGTTTCCTTTTCCTAGATTTTTGAGTGTTCTGTATAGCAATTTTGAGTTTCCTTTGCCTTGTTCTTCCATTTTGCGCCCAAATTCTTCCCATGTCTTGTGTTTCGCTTCTTTGATCAATACATTTACTTTTTTCCTTTTTTCTTTGTAATTTTCGTAATCATAGTTACTTCCCGATTTCAAATATAGTTTCCATACCTTCTTCTTTTCCCTCACTGCATTTTTTATCTGTGCATTCCACCAGGGGGTATGTTTCTTGTTTTCGATGTATCTAACTGTTCCACATGTTTTTCTCGCTGCTTCTAATACTATATTTTTAAACGCTTTCCATAATTGTTCAAGGTATTCAATTTCCATTATTTTTTGTGTCTGTATCTGGTTCCTAATTTCGGTCTGATATGGGATTCTAATTTCCTCACATTGTAGTTTGTAACTTCTTACGTTTACAAACTCTTTTCTTCTCTTCTCAGCATTCTTGTTCGTTTGTCCTTTATATCTAATTTCCACTAAGTAGTGGTCTGAACTTATTTCATAACCTCTCTTGACTTTTATATCATTTATTACATGGCGTTCTGAGTTCTTGGTTAATAGTAGATTTATAATGGATTTTTCTTGCCTGCTTTTAACCTCTCTGGTGTATTTGTGAATGTCTTTGTGTTCGTAAAATGTATTTGCTACTATTAATTCATTCATTTTACAAAAATCTATTATTCTATTATCATTTGAGTTTTTTGTTTGCTCTCCATGTTTACCAACGTACATGTATAAAATTATTACAAATATAGTATGCTCCAGTTAATTATTGTGGTAGAGATGTTGTTGCCATCTCTGTCTGAAGTGTCATATAGGTAAGAAAGGGGGCCAGCGCTGCTATTCCACTACCTTGTTTCGACTACCATCTCAAGGTCACCTTTTGTCTACTTGTCTGTCTGTTTATCTGTCTGTCTACCTCTTTACCTGTCTTTCTAACTGTCTGTCTAACTGTCTGTCTAGCTGTCTGCCTGTCTGTCTGTCTGTCTGTCTGTCTGTCCGTCTGTCTGCCTGTCTACCAGTCCAACTGTCTGTTTACCTGTCCGCCTGTCTAAGAGTCTGCTTACTTTCTAGTGTAGCCTGCAAGGCTATATGGGTGACCTTGTGATGGTAGCCGAAATAGGGTAGCCAAATAGCAGCGTAGCCTCCCTTTCACATGCCTTCACCACTTCTTCCTGACCTTGAAAGACATGCCCTCACCACCTCTTTGTGACCTTGAAAGACATGACAAGGTCACGCTTCGGATGGACAGTTCGTTCGGGTGACATGTAAAGTGGTCCAGAATCCGCCTAACTACACTACTATAAAAGACTAATGAATTAATGTGTTTTTATTTTTCCACCCTATGCTTCCTATTGTTACAGCAATGTTAAGTACAGAATGATTTCAATTTGAACCTGGTCATTGGGATCGGGCTTATTTTGTAAAATATACAGGTTTAGCTTAATATTTGTCAAAGTTGCATATCTAACAATCCATGAATAATTTTTAGAGAATGGAAAAGATTTTCAAGTTGCCTACTTAAATCAAACATCGCTCATATAATAAGCAGAATGCCAACCATGTGGATCAAATTTGAATAATCCTGTACGTTACATGACTACAATATCTAGTGGATAAATAATTGAAAATAACAGTGATATAACAGTATAATAAGGTTGTATAACCTAAATATTACAGTTGTTGTGTATGTATGTATTGTCGGTAATCTCATTTTACCTTGCGGTGTAGAGGCTGGTGCTTTATACGCTTGCGTCTGGCGGTACAATGAACAACTTGCCCCGGATTCAGAATACAAAGTGGGGGCGCGCCTTTTGTGCTTGCGCAGCAACCATGCTGTGAGATGTGTGTCACGGTGATGTGTTGACCTTGTTACTATATCTCTTACCTCTGTGGTTCTGAGTAGAGAGTAGAGAGTTAATTTGGTACCCAAACTTGAATGGTCTCACCGAACCCGATTCCAATCGCCAAGGCTGCCGTAAAGTTCCGGCTCCCGCGGGATTTGAACCGGGGACTTGCTTAATGCAAGCCTAGTGCCTTCCCAACTGCGCTACCCAGCTTCTAAAATCGGTTAGTAAGAAAATCAAAATATCTTAGCTCAGCATCAGAAAATTCAAAAATTTGTGCAAATAATGAAGAAAAAAATATCCTGAGAAATTGGTCTTTTCAGAAAATTCTAATTGTACTTTTAATTTTAATAGCTGTTCATACTGAAAACAACAAAAATAGTTCTCTTTGCGTTGTTATTAGTTATTATGCTACTATTAATGAATAAAAATTGATAAAATACGTTGTTACTCATGGTGTTTTTGTTAAATGGTATTGTTGTTAATAAATAGCGACTTTGGCTGTTAAATTTTAACGATCATGGCTGTTCTATGGATGTCATAACAGTCATGGAAACGGCCTGGTCTGGAATATCACTTATGACATAAGACATAAAATGGCCCACTCCAGAAGCGGGTCAAAACCAGTGGAGTTGGTTGGGGTTGAGAATTACTAACAGTTTAATCCACTCAATATGTGGAGTCATCTCCAATGACGTTCACTATGTAAATTTTCAAATTTTAATTATTAAGTTTTAACCAGTACAATGATTTTTATCTTGTAGTTTGCTGGTTAATTAGTTACTTCTCCATGTGATTTTAGTTTTTAAGCATTTCAATAAAGTTTTTCAACTTTTTAAATGTTAACTTTACTTTTACCATGTGGTGTGATTATTATTATTATTGATGAGATGGCCATGATCACTATGGCCTGATGATCAAACCAGTTTGGTTTCGAAACATGTTGCTACCCACATTATTACTTCCTTTTACGATAAAGGAAGTATTGGATTCACCCCAAAAATTCGAAATTGAGTTTTCAACAGATCTTCACGTTTTAGAGTCCCCTGATCCCAAAAAACATATTTTTTTTCATTGGTCTGTGTGTCTGTGTGTCTGTCTGTCTGTGTGTCTGTCTGTCTGTCTGTGAACAGAATATCTCAAAAACGAAAAGAGGTATGGCGTTGAAACTTCATATATAAGTTTTGTGTACTATGTAGATGAGACAGCAAGCTTTTGAAGAAAATCGCATAACCGGAAGTAGGTGTTTACTCTTGTGATTTTTCAGTTTTTTTCGATTTTTTCAAAAACGGCTCTAACGATTTTTTTTAAACTTTACATTTTTACTACATTTTTAATGTACATTGACGTGAGATAGGTGATTTTCCAGTTGAAAACTTCTAAAGTGGGTTTCTTTTGTTTTTTTTTCTATTTTTTTTATTAACTCCTATTTTAAATGGAACACCCGGTATATTATTACATTTTTGAATTCTGCTTAAGATTTTAGAGAAAATTTGTCTCTTCAACTAACGCTCTATTTTGTACCGTTTTTGTAGAATTCGTAATTTTTGAAAATTTTTGACAAATGCTTAAAAATTAAAAATTAAATTTTTGATTAATTATAAGATCACTGTAAAAGGAAGTTGTGTGAGTGTATCACACCAGATTTTTACAATAAAATTCATGGAGAAGATTACATGGTTTTATTGCTTCAGAAAAAATCAGAAAGAATATCATTGCGTTTTAATTTTCGTGGAAACATACTTCTTACAACACCTGATAATTTGTTGTTAAGGTAGTTTAATTTTAAATTATACAGAAAATACAAAGTAAAAATAAGATACCTTTCTAATAAAAAAACGTTATTTTATAAATTACAATTTTATTATTAAATAAGCTACAAACGACTCACCATAACAAAAACATTCACATTAGGTTTTCGAAAAAGTTAGAACTGAAAAAATACAACTAAATATAATGAAAGGGTAATTCATATGTATGGTTATTAAATTAAATAGGTGTAGACTGACCTCAGTAATAGCACATTGCACTTAAAATTAATCGCATACAGAAAAAATTGCGTTAGGGTCTAGAGTCTAGACCAAACTTTTGAGAACCAAAACCTTTATTAGGTAAATCATATAAGAGTACATTACCCGCTTTCCTCTCACATTTAATTCCAGGCTTGAAACTGGCAGCAATGTAAGTAAACAATTACTGGCATGTTTAAAAAGAGGTTGTGATCTGTGTTTAACGCAATAATGACGAACACGTATGCACCAAATGTGATTGAAATGCCCAAGAATACGGTTTAGAACTCAACATCTAAACCACAAAATACATGATGATCAGCAAGAACTATGCAACAAACATACAACTAATAATAATCAGTCAACAAACTATAGAAAGAGTATCGAGTTACACTTATCTGGGTACCAACAACAACGAGCGATGGGACCAATCAGTGGAAATAAGACAACGTATAGGGAATGCCAAAGCACAATTCGTCAAAATCAGTAAGATCTTCAAGGACAGAGAACTGACACTAAAAACTAAAATCCGTTTACTTAGATGCTACGTATTTTCAGTTCTTTTATACGGAGTGGGATCCTGGACGTTCTCTGAAACATCAATGAAGAGGCTTCAAGCCTTCGAAATGTGGTGCTATAGATGAATTTAGAGAATTTCCTGGGTGGACCATGTCTCGAATGCTGAAGTCTTACGCAGAATAAACAAAGACTGCGAAATCCAGAACTCCATCAAACGACGTAAATTAGAATACTTGGGCCATATCAAGAGGAAAAATATAAATTAGTAATTTAGTAAACAAATCACAAACCAAAACTACGTGTTCACAAGACGTTGGCCTATCTTACAGTGGCTTGATAGAGACAATTTTTTACATCTATCAAAAGGAACGGCCACTATTGCAGCGTGAGAAACCATAGTAACTAGCTATAGTAAGATACTGCGGTGACAAAAATATGAAAAACCCAAATATGTTAAGAAAATCTGCAATAAAGCTTCTCGTATACCTATTTGCCGTACTGACTTGTTTTTTTAAATAAAAAAAATCGCATAAATAACTTACTTTTTAAGTTGGTCGAAATCTCAAAAAGTTATTGAATGTCAATTTCAATTAGTTCTAATTATAAGGGTCGCCATCGCTGATGTTTTTAGTAATTATAATTAAAATATTATCAAGTGACCTTTGTAATATGTTATTTGGGTTGCCTGCTCCACTCTATCTGTTCGGTATTTGAGAAAATTTCCAGCAACTTTCCTTCATAAACTTTTGCTATAACTTTAATAATTATAGTACTTTACATGAAACCGAAAAAGGCATTGCTGAGTTATCAAGGAGGACTTGATTTCAACTGAATTGAAGTTATTGACAAAATAAGTTTCAGGGTAAGCAGGAACGATCTCTCAATTATGAAAATACAATTCCAACATTTTTGAGTATTCATACGTACATATGTTAAACTTAATCGGGGAACACGCTGTATATATTTTTACAGATAACATTGGTTGTATTTGTTTAGTTGTTTCTAACAAGCTTTACTGGTAAACATTTTTTATTTAAAGAGTTTTATTATTATTGTTTTTTAAATTAAAAGTAACGTTGAGCCAATAAGTTTTACAAGCAGTTTACAAGTTTGTATGCTTTAATAGCTTTAGACATTTATTTTTATTTTATTTTATTTGGCACTCAGTCAACAGCCGTTAGGCCAATTATAGGCGTCACTGTACATTTTATGGGAACTTCCAACCCCACTAACGACCGTCATGGTGTTATTATGACATCCGGGACCAACTATTTTCCGTGGCAGCCGTAACACGAGGCGCCGGGAGAAGCAGCCGTAAAACTCCCAAGTTCTGACCAGATAGAGCGTTGCTTAACTCTGCTGATCGTACTTGGACGCTTGTTCAAGCTACACCACCCGGGACTCCTGTCAAATTAGAACTTTAAAACCGGGCTAATTAAAAATTTAATAATAATGGTTTTACTTACATTGCGCTGGCCGGGCTCCATAGCTCAGTGGTAAGCATGCTGGCTACTGATCTAAGGGTCGAGAGTTCGATCCCGATCCCGGTGAGGTTTTTAAAAATAAAAAAATGCGGATGAAAGCCTCTACAGAATGCCATCATTCGGAAGTGATGTAAAGCCGTGGGTCCCATGTTACTACGATGTGTAGCACGTAAAAGATCCCTTGCTAAGGTTGGAACTCCTTAGTCTCGGCAAAATTCTAAGTAGGACTAAGGTACCTGGTACTCTGCATGCCTAGACCTTGTCCCGGGGTTGGCAAAAAGGGCCTATGAAGGCCTACTTACTAGACATGAGTCTCCCCGAAAATACTACTACCACTACTACTACATTACGCTGATTATCATTTCACGTATAAAAACTACTAGTTTGACTGTAATGGTAGTTATTGTACACTAAATTATTACATTATTATTTCAGGTAGCATATATCACCTGAATACAGAACGATGAAAAATCGAACTTCAGTCTTAAATTATTTTGACAATGAACCCATTATTATTCCACATTTATATTTTGCAATGTAATTTACAACGATACTAATTATTGATGGAATTAATTTGAAAGTTTTTGAAAATGTAATTTTTGAAAAAAATTAAATCAAAGTTTTGATTTAGATTTTGACAATTTTGTTCTCTTACACATCTCTTCTGATAGTAAACCATAATGTGTTTTGTCTTTGAGAAAAATTTGGTTAAAATCATATAAAAACTAAAAAACATATAAGGGTATTATACTCTTAAGTGGAACACATTGTATATTATGTATAATACAGTAGACAACTAATTTGTCTGCTCAAAAATTTATATTAAATTCCAAACTTAGAGACGGACGACTTCACTGTCCATACAAAATCAATTATTGTGTAGCATCAACTAATGTAATCTGTTTTAACTTAAGGATCACCTGAAACTGCAGCTGTAGCATTTATCCGGCAATTTGATTATTAAGTTTGTAGCCTGTACTGGCTATTTTCATTTAAATTTAGATGATTAATGAGATTGCTACAAATTGCCAGACTGATACTGGTTCCAGGCAGCTCAGATTGCCAAAAGTATCTTTCTTACACTCAAGTTTTGTAACATAGTAAAGCACTCAGAATAAGTTTATAAACGTATAATTTCATTAGCTATTAATATACATAAAATTATATTTAAATCATAGGACAAAATTAAATGTCACAATGTTTATAACAAAAATAAATCTGGTGCTCTTCGGTCATTGTAGCGGTCCGTTGTCCCAGGAAGGTGCTAGTTATCATTGGACCACCCTTGGTTCGGATTCGGCCTCGCGTCTGTCGTACGCTTGAACTACTCGCATAACAATTGACAGATAAGTGACCGCCGTGGATACGGCTACAGTGCAAGAACAAATTCAATTTGTTTACTTCCAAATTTAAGGCAGGATTATAAGATGCAAAATTTGTACCTGTTGCTGGTTGTATTATCGTGTTCCCCACGTGCCTCGAGCAGGCTTTGGAAAGGCTGTGGCGTCCAGATAAGCGAGTGCATTTAGTCGGGCTATGATTATCGTGAAGCGGCCTGAGAATTGATATGGCTAATTTGTGAGCGCCGGGTTTGCTCTGGTGTGAGCTATCGTTTAGTGATAGATACATGTTGGTCCTCAAGATGCGAGCGTTGCGCTGCGCTTGGGTTATGTCGTTAGGGATAAAATTAATGGTTTGGGAACGCAGGTTCGGATGTTTCGGCTCGGGGAAATTCACTGATGAGCGATCGAGGGGCCCTCAAAATGAATAGAACTAGGCAATTATTTTCTGGAGTTCACTCGATAAGCACTCGAAGCGTCCTCCAAATGAACGGAGCTAGGTGAGAGAATAGGTCTAGGAAGATTCTGTCTTACAATGGCTCTGCTTTCCCTTTATATAGCTCTAGCTGGCTTAATCAGCGGATTATTCTAGTATCGCAACTCGCGCGCCAAGGATGAAACGCTCAGACTTCTAACGTGCTTTAAGCCATGGGAGAATGCGTGAACTAATTTTTAATTAACCAAAATCGCGTTCGCGCTGGGCGAAACGTTACAATCTGATGTGCTTAACCATTTTTGCTTTCATTAACCAAATTATCCATGTTCCTAAAAGTGCATGCGAAAAAAACAAAGCACGACGTACTGGACAAAAGTATTTTGAGATTTTCAGCCAAGAAATAATTACACTTTTTTGCAATAAATATCTTAAACTTGTAACATATCCTTTTGTTGATAGTTTAGGGTTGATGCTTTAAGGATTAAGTAAAAAACACATAAATTAAACAGACAATTTATTAATATTAAAAAACCCACTTAAACTATGTAGCTTTCAAGCAACAACCTAGATTTCTGCACCCTCCAATGGTTCAAACGGCGCGGCCTCCTTCAGGCAACGAGATTCGAGGATCCACCCTCGAATTCCTCAGGAACTTGATTTGGGCGAGCAGAACCTTCTCGGCTGGTAGATGTCTGCTTTTTTAAGTGTGTGCCAGGGTAGCTTCCCTGGCAATGGGACAGCCCAGCACATCAATTCACAGTCTCTACCAATATTCTAAAACTAAGTACCGGCCTTGAGACGTGCTGCTATCTTCTGCCTTCGAGGGCTTCGACAACCTCGTTTCTCTCTTGTGCCCTTTCTGGTGCCCCTACCACTAGAGGTATGGAAAATTTTACAAATCCAATGCTTGCCTGCTACAAACTAATCATGATGTTTTTGCTTCCCAAATATGCAACTAATAGTGACTTTGTGTTATTTCACTTTTAAGAACTACCTATTTGCATAGCTGTAGTTTCGAGCTACTTATAGAATTTGCCAGTCATTACCAGGACAGTTATGGTTTATTTAGCCATATTTTGTATATTTTATCTAATTTTTTTGGGCATACTTTGTAATGATTGTTATTGTGTAACAACCTAATATAACTTCAAAATGACAAATTGTCATAATGAAAGAGTATTGTCAAGTGCTTTAGTTATTTATTAGGACTTTTTGAAAGTAACGCACTTTCTTGTTTCACCTATCATTTGGTAATTAATATCAAAGTGCCAAAAACAATTCATTGCAAAGGGAAGCTTCATGTAAAACAAACATTGGTCGCCGCAATAGTACGGCAAGTGGCTTTAATTTTTGAGGTAATGATTTTCATAGTCAGACAAACCCCCAATATTAATATGATTCTGTACTTGCTCTTGTGTGAACGTACAGTGTAGGCTATGTCAAAATTATAAGTAAAAGAATATTTAGAAAAATTATCTGACAGATGTCCTAAAAACAAGAAACAACAAAATTATTGATTTTGTGAATATCTGCAACTACAAATTTGGCAATACAATTCAAAAAATTAATACTTTACTTCGAATAATCTACTGACATACGCTAAGGAACATTTAGAATATAAGGGTGGGCGTACAAAATTATACAAAATTTTAAAATCAATGGGTTACAGATACAAACACGTAAATCGACGCAAAATTTTACGTGAGCAACCACTTGTAGTTGCAGCCAAAATTAAATTAGTGAAGACATTTATACAACTTTGAAATTCAGGCGACGTGTACCTCGACGAGATATGGATATATCAGAATGGCAGTAGTGCCCGTCTTTGGCTACACGAAACTTATTTGAAAAGTTTTTGAAAATTTTTAGGAAAAAGGACGCGTCCTTTCCCATCCGTAACAACACGTTTACAATTTTTTTAATAGTATATTACAGTACAAGTGGAGAAACTGAGAATTTCGCTCACGCATATTTGCCAGTTTTGCACACGAGCCGGCAGGCGAGTGTGCAAAGGCAAATAAGTGAGCGAAACGGTTTCTCCACGAGTGCTGTATAGCGTTTTGTTTAATCCTGCACTTATAATATCTACAAAATTTCTGCAAATACAATTTTGATATGACAAACAATAATTATTCAATATAAAACACGTAGGCAGGTTGTGTTGTCACGTTGCTATGGTTTGTTAATAACAAAAAAAATTTTTTTTTATTATGTTTATTTGCCAGTTCAACAATAAGTTACATGTTATTCATGGCATAGTTGAAAATGGTAATATAATCAATAGCAGTACAATATTTATAATTTATGGGGTAGCATGTACCCTTACAGTTTATTTAACATTGTTGGCTTAACTAATCACTGTCTGTTTCAGAGTGGTATAAGTCTTGTGGTAGCTTTCGCTTAAGTCTTTGATGGGTATTTAGTCTACCTAGGTTATATTGAACTGCTCCACCGCATGTATGTATGTTTTTGTAGAATTTTTTGGCACTCGCACTGATGTAGCTTTGGATTGTTGGTGTGTCAAGTTCGTAATGTAATTGCTCATTTCTAATGAACCAAGGAGCGTTCACTGCAATGCGGAGTATTTTGTTCTGGAGTCTTTGTACTTTTTCTACGTTGGACTTCGCCGTGTTGCTTCAAATTGGTGATGCATATAATACTAACGGTCTTATAAGTGATTTATACATCATGATGGTGCATTTGGGCTTTAGAGATGACTTTCTGTTAATGAGGGAATACAGTTGCGCCAATCTCGCGTAGCCTTGGTTTAATTTGTGATTAATGTGTAGTTTCCAGGTGAGTCGCGTGTCCAGGAGCACACCCAGGTACTTGATGGCCGCATCTGCAGGATTCCAAGGGACAATGTAGTTGTTGATAATTACGTTGGGAGGGTTTCTAATTCTTCTGAGGGAGAAAATTTTTGCTTGGCACTTGGTATGATTAATTTGCATATTCCATTTTTTGAACCATGCGCATATTTGGTGTATTGCAATCTGCTGCTTTTCTACAGCTTGGGTAAGGTCGAGGTGCTGCGTTAGGATTGCGGTGTCATCTGCGAAGATCGCTAGGGTTGCCTCTAGGGTGGGGATGTCTGAAGTAAAAATATTGAATAGCAGGGGTCCCAGTACACTTCCCTGCGGTACTCCTGCTAGAATGGGCTTTGTTTCTGAGATTGAGGAATTTGTACGTACCGCAAAAGTACGGTTTTCTAGGAATGAGAAAACGATGGCTTTTAGATAGTTGGCTATTCCCATCTTGATTATCTTGGTTTTTAGGCTTTCGAGCCAGACCTTGTCGAAGGCCTGAGCTACATCAATGAGGACTACTACGGTGTAGCATTTGTTTTCAAAGTCCTTTTCTATTTCTTCGGAAATCCGTTGCAGTTGATGCTGTGTTGAGTACGATTTTCTGAATCCGAATTGGAATGGAGGTAAGATGTTGAGTGGCGTTATTTCGTTCATTAGTCGAGAGTGGATGATCTTCTCCAGAACTTTTGAGAGTGAGGTTAGCAGACTTATTGGTCTGTAGCTATTAAGCATATTTTTGTCTTGGCCTGGTTTGGGAAATACCAATATGTGAGCATGCCTCCATGTTTTTGGGAAGTATCCTTGCCTAAGAGATGCGTTGAATGTGGTTGCTAGGTAGCTTAAGGTTTTATTGGTGAGCTGTGCTAGTATGGAGTTGGTTATGAGATCATGCCCAGGGGCTTTTCTCTTTGGGAGTCTGTCAATTATTGCTTTAATTTCTTGGGGAGAGGAGGGAATTATCGGTTGTGTTATGATTGGGAGATTGGTTTCTACGTGATTGATTGTATGTGCTAGGTGACTTGGGGCACAAGCTGTTATTGGAGTGAACACCTTTTCATAGTGGGTGGGTAGCAAAAGCTTCTGACTTTTCCTCGTCTGTGACAAGTATTGCATTATCCACTCTTAGATTTGGGATATCCTCTCGTTGCTTTAATATGCGTTTGGTACGTGACCCGACACTTAATCACGCGACACATAATTATGGGACATTTAAGCACGGACAGTTAAACACGCCGACAGTTAAACACGCCGACAGTTAACCACACCGACATTTAAACACATAGACATTTAAACACTGAGACATATAATCACATGAACAAATAAACACATTGCGTTTGAAGTGAATTCGGAATAGTAATAGCGTGTTAAGCGTTGTTGAATTGGTGGATTATCTTTTATACATATAGATTATAGCAGAATACCCGTTTCATTCCCTTGTGGGTGAAATTTCTAAAAACGTTTTTTACCTCATTTTAATCTAAAATGCACCCATAAGAAAAAAATCAATAATTTTAACCCCCTACCGTTTTTCATTTTAGTCTCTTTTTACTCCTTTAGGGGTAATATTTAAAAAACCCTTAGACGCCTTTGAAAAGATTTAGAAATGCATCTATATGTCAAAAAAAAAATGTTCTAACGCAATAAACTAGAAGATACGAAGAACTCTTTAATTCACCCCGAATCCAAATTTGCACCTTTAAGGGTTGATTAGCGCAAAATCCTGAAATACGTTTCTAGGTATTTGCATTGACAATCTTTGGAAGGAAACACCAAGTCGCTATCTCATCGGGTCTAAGACATATTGAGGAACTCGTTAAAACACATTTTACCCCTTCTCACCCCCTTAGGGGTCAAATTTCAAAAAATCCTTTCTTAGCACTACCCTACGTAACAAACTGAACCTGCCACGCTGCGTTGATTAGTCAGGGTTGTGGCTTTCCTTTATAGATATATACAGTGTGGTCCATTTAGTGTGCAACAAATGGAAATTTTTTTTATTAGTTGTAAAACCGAAAGTTAAATACCACCAAAAGTTAGTGCATGTTCGATAACCATATCAGATTTCCTTAGAATGGCTTCAAGTTAAACAGCATACAGGGCAGGACAAAAAATATGAAATTCGTTCAAGAATAAAGTTACCTTATTTAAAAAAATATGCCAAAATTTTATTGAGAAAAGTTGTTTAGAATCAAAAGCTATGCTCAAATACAAAGTCAGGGCCTCGTATTCAAATTTCTATAATTTTTTGGAAAATTTTGTATAACCCCCTTATTATACATATTTTTATTATTCTGATTTTATATGTATTTAAAGTAGCTACAATGACATCACTTTTAAATAACTTTTAGCAACTTGAAGCATATTTGTAAAATTTACTCGGATTCATATTTTTTTAAGTAACCGTCCACTGCATGTTTCTTGCAACGATATTTAACAAAACTTTAGAATTTCGCAAATATTCTTTTTAATAAGGCAAATGCTTTACTAATAATAATGTACATATAAAAAACTTACAATTAAAGCCTACAATTTTATTTCAAATTCTTATGAAAATACGGGGCTAATACAAAATTTTCCAAAAAAAAAAAAAATAAATATTTGAATAGGAGGCCCTTACTTTGTAGTTGAGCATAACTTTTGATTCTAAACAACTTTTCTCAATAAAATTTTGCCATATTTTTTTGAAATAAGGTAGCTTTATTCTTGAACGAATTTCGTATTTTTTGTCCTGCCCTGTATGCTGTTTGACTTGGAGCCATTCTAAACGCATCTGATATGGTTATCAAACATGCACTAACTTGTGGCAGTATTTAAATTTTGGTTGTACAACTAATAAAGATATGTTCCATTTGTTGCACACTTAGTGGACCACGCTGTTATATAGTTTAGTATTCTTTTTCAAAAATGTGTTTATATGTCTCAGTGTTTAAATGTCTATGTGTTTAAATGTCCGTGTGATTAACTGTCGGCATGTTTAACTGTCGACGTGTTTAACTGTCCGTGCTTAAATGTCCCATGATTATGTGTCGCGTGATTTAGATAGATTTTAGATAGATAAAGGAATTTATTCAGATAAGTATACATATATGCAAATTTAAATAAATTAAAATGATACTGACCACAAAAGATAACTTGTGCGTGGCCAGTTTCTATTCATTTTGACAAATTAATATAATAAATTTTATAAATTAAATTGAATTGAATTAATCCTCGCATTCATATTTCATTTGATTATAATTGAAATTAACTTAAAAATCTATTCTTAAAATCTAATAAATGGTCCTACTTAGGCAAGCATAGTAATCCAAGGCTTTACTCTTAATCCATTTTTTAATTTTTAATTTAAAAATATTCAAAGAAGAAATATTTCTCAAATTTATCGGAATCTCATTGAACAATTTTGTACATAAATAACTGGCATGCTTTTGTGAAACTGATTTCATTGTTTTAAGATTGATAACCAGATGCTTTTCTTTACTTCGGGTTTGATAGGAATGAGCGCACAATGTAAAAAATGTATGATGTTTAAAAGCAAAAATAGCCAATGTGTATAGATATAATTGCCTAATCGAAAAAATATTTGTTTCTGAAAAAAGTAGCTCCGTGGAGTAAGTATAATCTTTATTGAATATAATTTTTATTACTAATTTTTGAAGAATTTCTAAAGGAAACAAATAGCAGTCTGCTACACCACCCCAACCTATTATTCCATACTGAATAACAGATTGAACCAAGGCATAGTAAACGTTTAATATTGTTTCCCTTTTTAATATAGTTTTAAGCAATTTAAATTTATATAAAGATTTCCTAATTTTAGTTGCCGTTTCTTCTAAGTGTTTTTTCCATCTCATGTTTCCGTCAATGTATATTCCAAGATATTTAATATAATTCACAGATGTAATAATTTGAGTACAGTTGCAATTATTTTTATTGTTATTCATACACTTGGATGAGTGAATGCAAATATTTGTAATAGGTGGAGTAATCTGTTGTGTTAAGGAAAAATATATAAACTTGGTTTTAGACAAGTTCAGCGATAGCAAATCGGTTTTTAATTTATACATTATACGTGCCATTCCATCTTCCGCCTTGCATACTAGTTCCTCATGACTCTCTGCCGCAAAGACAATAGCTGTGTCATCAGCAAATGAAATTATGTCACCGTTTACATTCAGGTTCGTAAGATCGTTTATATAAATCAAAAACAACAAAGGTCCCAATACAGTTCCTTGTGGAATTCCCATTTTAACGATTAATTTATCACTCAAAGCTTCATTTACCGTAACTTTTTGTGTTCTGTCTGATAAATAAGATTTAATCAATTCAATTGCTGTACCTCTAATTCCAAGATTTTCTAATTTGCGACAGAGGGTCATGTGACACACAGTATCAAAAGCTTTTGCAAGATCCAAAAAAACAGCTAACGTTTTTTTACTGTTGTCTAGATTATTATGTATTTTGCTAGTGATTGCATATATTGCATCATTAGTGCCAACATTGCTACGGAAACCATATTGATTACTAGATAATATTTTAAATTTGTCCAAAAAATTTATTAGCCTTTCTTTAGTACATTTTTCAATTACTTTCCCTAAATTGCTGGTAAGTGATATAGGCCTATAATTATTAACAACTGTTTTATCACCAGACTTAAATATGGGAAGAATTAAGTGTCACCGAACCGTTTGGTAGCTCTCCACATTCCAATGTCGCCTGGTTGAAGATCTTCAATATATTTTTGATATGAGTTAATTCTCAGCTCATCCAGATTGCGTTTTAATCTGTGTGTTAATCTGTTCAGTAGTTGTTTAGTTTCCGGGTTCCTGGTTCTCTGCCATTCGCGTCTGGCTTGGTTTTACTTTTAATCAGTGCTGTGATTTCATTTGGCAAATAATAGTGGTTTGGTTTTTTCTTATTTTTGGGCGCTAGTGTTGCCTTATACACGCTGTCGGTTATTGTTGTTGTCAGTTTGGATATTGCCATGTCTATGTCTTTGTTGTTGTTAATTCTGGCTGGGCATTTCAGCTGTTCATCTAGATGGTCTTGGAATTGCTCCCAGTTAATTTTCCCGTTTATAAGTCTTGGTGCTGGCTGCGCCACCAGTGGCGTACTGAAAAACGTAATTATCACTGGTAGGTGGTCTGAATCTAATTCTTCTACAACGTTTTGAAGTATTGGTTTGTTAAAATTCTTTAGTAAGTGAAGAATTTGTTGTGCCCAACGACGTCCAAAAAGCTGCTGATGCCGCTACATTTTATTTGTTGCCAGAAAAGTCAAAGGGAAGATACATGAAAGAAATGGAAAAAATTCGTGAATGGATGAAGGCAAAAAAGGTACAAGTGATAACTGAAACTGTTGTTGTAGCCTATTTTAACGGCCTAATTGAGAAGTATGCACCTCCTTCGTTGTGGTCCACCTATTCAATGTTAAGATCAACTTTGTTCATTTTTGAAAAAGTAGACATTAGCAGGTAAGTTTAGTACTATGTTTTTAAAATTATGGAATGTAATTGACTGATTTATTTGTAGGTTTAAAACTTTGTTTGCGGTTTTAAAAAGCAAGTCAAAAGGTTACCAACCTAAAAAGGCGAAAACATTTGAGCAAAAAGACATAGAAAAATTCATAAATGAAGCTCCCGACGAGAGATTTTTGCTAATGAAGATGGCAGTTGTAATGGGAGTTATGGGTGCTTGCAGATGTGACGAGCTTGTAAGTCTCAAAACCACCGATATTGAAGACAAAGGATCCATACTGATTGTGAATATTCTAAACACTAAAAATTATAATCCTCGCTCTTTTGTTGTTACTGGCACCGACGGAAAATGTTTTAATGGTCTGGCGACCTACCGAAAATATGCAGCGTTACGCCCTGCATCTCTTGGGGAAGGGAGGTTCTTTTTGTGTTACCGTGACGGAAAATGTACAGTGCAACCCGTGGGTATAAACACACTGTCAAATATACCCAGGGTCGTGGCGGATTACCTGAAAATAAAAGATGCTGATTTATATACTGGGCATTGCTTTCGCCGAACGTCAACTACATTGTTGGCTAATACCTCTGCAGATATTCTGACGTTAAAAAGACATTGAGGCTGGCGCTCGTCGTCTGTAGCTGAGAGCTATGTTGAAGAATCAGTGATGAGGGAGCAAGCATAAGTAAAAAAAATCGCGTATAAATTGAGGCAACAGAAAATTCCGTGACAGAAGGTACTGCAGGAACGGGAATCGTTGAAGCACATCAATTTTCCACTTCTGGCATTTTTAATGGAAGTAACCCAGTTTTCCAGAATTGTGTGGTTAATTTCTATACAAATAATTAAACAATAATGTAGTAAGTGTTCAACTAAAGTTAAAATGTTAAAAATTTTGTATTTTATTCTGGGCAGTGACAGTGGGCGAAAGTTTACTTTCACTCACTACTTTCGCCCACCCGTTGCCATAAAAACAATCTGTGTGAGCAAAACAAATGGTTACTCGCTTGGTATCTAAGGAAGAAACAACATGTTTCTATAGCAGGATTAAACAAAGAATCTTTTCGTCATTAGACAGTGATTGCACAAATTCTTCTTGTAAGTGTAGTGGAACCCCAGAATTGCAAATTTTTACTTTCAAGTACTGTATTTCTCTACGCGTTATGCTAATACGATTACCGTGAGCCTTCTATATTCCATCTTCATATCATCTTTTCCATTTTTTAGTTTGTCATATGATTTCTTTGCCTCCTCTACTAAACACTTGAAAAGTGATAACATCACTTGTTAATGGAAGTAGTTTTTCCTTTTTCCTATTTATTTTCGTTTAATACTTTTGACGCCAGGCTGAAGAGTTCTGAATTCCATTGTCTTTTTAAACGTTTTATATTTTTTAGTGCTATTTCTATTCGCTTATCCATTAGAGAATTCGGTTTTGCAAATATCATATTCGTCGCAATGTCATAAACTTTCTTTAGAGTTGTCCCTAGGTAAAGAAATAAACTGCCAGCTGCAAACGTTCGTGTTTCATGGTTTATACACGTATTACTTTTGTTGCTGTAACAATATTATCAAAAAATCTGGCTTGAATTGAATATATTTACAAGTTTCTGTACTCTAGTAGTTTCTCGTAACTGGATTAACAGTCTACCTAGTTCCCCCATTTTATTAGAAATCGTTGTTCGTATTTGAGTTCGCTTATGTTTCTTAACAGGCTCTGGTAAAATAGCAAACGAGTGTATCACTCAGCAATTTAGATATTTCATTGGCTTTCATAATTGGAGACACTTTATTTTTTAATCTCAAAGTATTCTAAAATTGGTTCGCACCTGTATATATCGTGAAAATGTGTGATTCTGTTAAATAATTTTCATGTTCAGAAACCTTTTTATTTCTAGGTCGGAAAGTGCAAACATTCATATGTCTCCGTAAGAAATTTCTTTTATAATATCCTAAACAGTGTTGGCATATAACATATGTTTTTTTCTTTCCTCCATATTTTCAGTAAACGTTTTGTCGGTGCTCGTGTATTGTTTTGGTTTTCTTACGGGTCTTATAACATATTGGAGTTACTGTTAACAATATGCTTGTCTACGTACAGCATTTAATAGAAGTTTCGTTTGGGGATTCAAATCGTTATTTGATGGGGCCCCGTACGCTTTCTGTTTAAGATATCCCCATAAATAAAAATCCATGATGGTTAAATCTGGACTTTTTGGAGGAGAAGGTATTGGACCACTTTGCCCAATCCACATACCAGGAAATTGACGATTCAACCTGATACGAACTTCGACCTGAGAGAAATTCACACGGCAATGCAACGGCCCAGGTGTGCTCCGCCCAGTCGTAAATTCGTAACATCTAAGGGACAGGTGTCGTCAACCGTCTCAAGCCGCATCTAAAACGCGGCCGTTAAGAAATATTCAAATTTAATTTACTGAAAGCCGCTAGTTTAAAAAGCGCAATAAAAAATATACCACTGGTCCAAAAAGGTCGTATTTGGATTCATTGGAAAGGGGAAAAATTAAGCTATCCAGTAAACGCTACGGATATTGTCGAACACTTAAGACAGCAGAGCGCGCCCCAATTAAATCTTAAAACACGTGCACAGAAACAGGCAGTGCGCGGTCCAAATTCCTGGAAGAAGGCTAGGCGCCCGCAGTCATAAGTTAGTTTGCTACCTAAACAAAATGCTGGACAGCCCATAAACTACCCCGGAAAGGTGTGGATCGTAAATTAAACTCGCAGGCCTAAAACCGCCTGTGAGTCTCACCAAAGCTAAAATAACTGTTGACTTTCGCAGGCGAAAACCGCCCTAAATATGCAGAAATATCTCCATTTAATTTGAGTAATTGCTCAGCGTTCAAATAAAATATCAAGTGTTTAGTATCGAAATGCGCACAAACGTACCAGGGAGCCGATAAACCAATGAAGCGCGATTTAAAAACCCTAAAAAATTAGATTACCCCTGGTCCCAAATGCGCCGACAAATATCAAACTAAACCAGTCGTGTTTGATATCAAAATGCGTGTTTAATTGTCAGCAACCCAGCCTCGTAAAATCAAACCGTCATTTAGACGCGCCAAGTAATTAGCATGACGAATTCACAATCGTCTAAATTAGCACCCCCAGAAATGTGTTTTTGCTTTACTGGCCAATAAGCATCGAGAGGGTGCATCACAAAGGAACTGGGCCCCTTAAATAAAAAAACGAGGGCCTAAGAAGATCACTCTACCTCGGCCGGTCAAACAAGCAGCAATTCCAGGATCATCAGCCGCCATCTCCAGGAGTCCAACCAGCAGGGAGCCACTCCAGCCTAGAACGAAGCCACTCTAGTCAACAGGATGTTTCAGCCTTTTTAGGACTTAGGACGAGAACCAGCCAGCGCTCTTCCGGATTTAGTCACCAGGGCCATCCATCACGAAGCCACTCCAGCCAGAAGGAAGCCAGTCTGGACCACTGCCTATCTTGGACATAGCCGCTGGACGACCAATGCCCACTCCTGCAGCCCAAGCCGATTCCATGACTCAGCTCCACTTCAGCAGCCGCCCCCGAGAGGACGACCAGCACCCGCTCCTGCAGCCCAAGCCGTTTCCAGGACGCCGCTCCACTTTAGCCGCCGCCCCCGAGAAGACGACCAGCGCCCCATCCTGCAGCCCAAGCCGTTTCCAGGACGCTGCGCCACTTTAGCCGCTGCCCCAGAGAGGACGACCAGCGCCCGATCCAGCATCCTGAGCAACCGCGAGGACGCCGCCCCCCTCCAGCCGCCGCCCCCGAGAGGCCGGCCGGCGTCAGCAACACACAGTTTATGAATTTTTTCAGAGAATCTAGGTATCCACCTGTAGTAATGCGCAAACATACCAAGCACCCTTTGCAATACTCTGGAATTTTTAGGTACAAGAAGGTTTATTAGCGCTTTTAACCTGTCTGGATCTGGCTTCAACGTTTTATTCTCTATTAAATAGTCTAGTAGTTTAATCGATTTCTTATTAAAAGTGTTTTTTCTGTGTTGATAGTTAAATTGTATTTGTTAGCCGCTTCTATAAATCTTTTTAGGTTTTCATTATGTTGTTGTTATGAGTTTCCACAAACAGTAACATCATCCAAGTAAGCGTAAATTCTTAGCAGACTTTCTTTTTTAATAATGCTGTCCATAACTCGTTGGAAACATGCTACTCCGTTGGTAACTCCAAACGGTATTCTAGTAAATTGATATAGTCGTCCATTTGCTTCAAATGCTGTGTAGATTTTATCTTTTTCCTGAATAGGGACCTGGTGATAAGCACTAGGTAAGTCGATGGTACTGAATATTTCGTATTTGGAAACTGACGTAACTATCTCTTCAATATTTGGAAGAGGATAAGCATCTAAGTATGTAAATCGATTTATTGTTTGAGAATAATCGATGACCATGCGTTTCTTATGGTTTTCGTTTTTCGTGACGAGCACGTGTGCCCTCCAAGGCGAGTTGCTTTCTTCTATAACTCCGTCAGAGAGAAGCTTTTCTATTTCTGCTCCGATAAACCGTGCATCTTCTTCTGAATGTCGTCCGGATTTCGTTGCTATGAACTTGCAGTCGGAAGATAAATTACCAAAAAGTGATGGAGGGTCGACTTTTGCTCCAGCCAAACTGCATATTGACAACGGGGGTCTTGATCCACCAAATTTAACTTCAATTTTAGAATGTTGAGACAACAAGTTATGTCCAATAACGGCATCGGAGCATAAATCTGATAATACTTGTATTTTGACGTTGTCATAAAGGTTATCCTTAAGTTTAATAGAAACGAGGCAATGGCCAGTTATTTGTTAACATAAAGAGGTTGTAGCCATCGAAATTTTATCTTAGCTTGGGAAAAGAGCTATATTCTGCTTTTTGACGAATTGTTAGCTTAGACAGAAATCCGAACTTCCGGTGTCAATCAAAGCATCAGCTGGAGTATTATTTATAAACATTGTCATTAATGGTTTTGCCAAGCATTGAGGTGCTGCAGCTATTAATCCAGATATAGCAGCAACTGACGGAATAGTCGACTTATTTCTCAGTTTTTTATTTTGACAAACTTTAGAAGAGTGTCCTTGCCTGGAACGAGCTCTGCAATTGCTTTTCTAGCACGACACATGCTTCGTGGGTGTCGATTATTTCCACAAAAATAGCATTTACCATTCGTGGCAGTAGCAGCAGCAGATGCAGCAAGATATGAAGGACGTAATATCTCTTGATCATCTTTGGGTTTAATTTCTTGTGATGAACAAGTCATATATTCGGGTGAAGAATAAGCTAGTGATTTTTTCTGAGCGGTTTCCAGTGCCCTTGCTTGACTAACAGCATTCTCTAGGTTTAAGTTTAAAGTATTATTTTCCAACAAACGCTGGCGAATTTGAGAGGAATTTAGTCCATTGATGAAGGTGTCTCGTATAAAATTATCATTATGTTCTTCAGGACTCACATCTTGAAAATTGCAGTCTTTAGCGAGGCTTATTAAATTATTTAAAAACTGATCTGTTGTCTGACCTGGTTGTTGAGTTCTTGTTGAAAGACAATGGCGAGCAAATATTTCATTTTTAGGTTTGGCGTATTGAGATATTATGAGGCCCACGACTTGGCTCAGTTTGCAGTGCAAACTAATTGACCGATTCAATAAGCACAGAGTTGGGATGTTTTATCTAATTACAAATTTTAAAACTAAAGTAAAACAGTAAATGCATTGATAATGAGATGAAAGAAAGATTAAATTAGTTGGAGAAAGGTACGCAAAGACAAAGCAAATTTCAAAGGGTTTAGATTGGCTTGTGACTAAATTAATATAATTCGAATAAGGTTTGTGCACATGTAAAGCCAGACCATATTATAAAATGTATTTGACACAAAAGGTTGTTGGCTTCATTATAAAAGTAGCGTAGTTTGTTAAGTCAAAAACAAAAGGTAGTGAAATTAGTAAGCAAAGCAGAAAGGTAAATTAAGCAGGATAATTCAATAGAAATATTGCAAAAGAGCAATGCTAGAAGGCAACAGAAGAGAAAAGATAATGACGCGAACATGGTAAACTCACAAAATCAGTGCATTTAAAAAAATAATAAAGTGTAATAGTGCAAAGCAGAGCAATGACAAAATAAAAATAAAAACTTTTGTGTGCGCGGCGCTACCGAACGATTTAGTTATAAGATTAAAGACAATAATTTAGTTTTAAGAAATTTGTAAATATAATTTAAGTACTCAAATTTACTTCCATTTGTAACCTTTTTTACCAAAATTAATTTCCTTTAACATAAGAAAATCATAGTAACCTAGCAACCTGATGCTGTTTTGTTGAAAAAACAAAAGAGAATAATTGAATTAATTTTTATGTGAAGTTTTTTTAGATTTGTGCTCCACTTTTAAACACATTTTTATACCATTAAATGAGCATATTGCAAGTAAAAAAGAATTGCTTTTTATTGTGCCCATCTGAGAGTACATGTGACAGTATTTGTGAAGGTTTCCGCAGCATTAAAATATAAAATTCTCCAATCGCTGCTCCGAGGACACCGGCTGCCGTTCAGCTGGGGTTTCCGATAATCGTTCCCGGCATAAGTAAGAATCAGAGCCAGAGGCCTGCACTGCATTACGTCGGGGATGATTGCAAGAACGTCACGGGCAGCATCTGCAGCGAAGGAACCGTCTCCAGCAGAAGATCCGGGCAGCATTCAAAACGGGCAGCTTAGAAGTCTGCAAACGAGGTACGATAAAGCCTGCAACTTTAAGTGTGGAGTGTCGGAAACGCATTAAAATCCGAGGTCAAACCTTTTCGAAGTATATTAGCATTTCCCCGAGGCCCTATTTGCTTCGCTTTTCCAAAATTCGAGTAGCTTCGGTGGATTGTGCGAATTCGGCTGAGAACCCAAGCAAACAAAAACAAATGCACGTTTTGGCGTCCCTTATACGTCACGAAACAAGCAAGGCGAGGTGTACCTACGTCATCACTGAAACAAAACAGTGCTAATTGTTGCAAGCGCGAAAATTTGAATAATTACCTGACGCGTTTCTCACAGGAACTTTCACTTTTAAAAAATTCAAATACGCTGTCACCACTAGCGACATTTTGTGTCATTTGTCAAATCAAGAATTTTTTGATCTACCAAGAACCGCGCATTCGAACTACTGAGTTTACGAATAAAATAAAGTCCGTTTATCGACCCAACCCAATGAGATTTGAGTTTCATGCTTACCTTGTAGTTAGCCAAATCAGTTTTGCAGATTAGATAAAATATAAAAGGGGCATATAACAATTTAATTGTGTGATCACTTATTACATTTTGCTTTTCACCAGCCACAATTGGGGTGGCAGACGAAGAACCAGGGAAGAAACCACAGCTTCGTGCTAGCATTGCCCATGTAACGTGGCTTCAGATACGCTTTGGCTATGTAGTCATCAAAATTTTCGATACACAACTTAGAAAATTTACGATCGACATCCATCTTTCTTTCCATGGAGTACAAACGTTTTAAAGCCATTGTTTTGCTTTCCGAAAGTTGTGGGTTGTCAGAAAACCACAGTAGTCCAGTTTCCCTGCGGTCGCTTTTCTTCACTGTCGTATTTTCCAATATTTGCAACGCTCGCTTTTCCTCCTTAGAAAATTGACTAATAGATGGATCCATTACCCCAAGCGATTTAAGGTCACTAAATACATAAAGATACCGCCATTCTATTGCAAGATTTTGTTCCCCCAAATTAAAAAGGACAGAACATTGTAAAAAAGTGAGAGTGAAAGTGAGACAGGTGATAGCTTTACCCCAAATTAAAAGAGACAAAATACACTACTCAAAAGAAAAAAGTAGTCACGTATTCAAAACGGCGTAAATTTAATGTGAGTTTCGGAATCTAGTTGAAACTTGGTATATATGTAGATAAATTGTTTATTTGGATAATGTTACATGTTTTTTTAAAAAATAATTAAATTTGTAATCTCTGTATAGCTTCGAGCTTATCAGTAAGAAAACTAAAGTAATCTAGGAAATTTATGAGTCAGTTTTACTTCATTAATTATGATGACAATAAATTCAATACAATGTATTGCTTCCTCTTGCTCGAATTACTGCTTAACAGCGTTTTGGCATGCTTCGAATTAGCCTAGGAATCACATCCTGTGGGATGCGCTGCCATTCTTCTATTAGAGCTTGTTCCAACTGAGGGAGCGTTTGTGGGGGGTTTGGACGAGTGTGAACAGCTCTTCCCAGCATATCCCACATGTGCTCTATGGGATTCATGTCCGGACTACATGCTGGCCAATTCATTGTTTGAATGTCTTGATCTTGAAGATAATTAATCACTATGTTTGCGACGTGTGGCCTAGCATTATCATGCATGTACACGAATTCCCGACCAATATTTTGGGCATACGGACGAACATGTACATCTAGGATTTCATTTATGTATCGTTGTGCATTCAGAGCACCATTTCGAACAATGACAAGCTCAGTACGGGTATCTAATGTGATGCCGCCCCTTACCATTATCGATCCTCCAGCAAAAGGAATAGTTTCATGCATTGTATTGGGAAGGTAACGTTCTCCTGATCTTCTCCATACACGTAAACGTCCATCATTACCTGATAGAAGGAACCTGGACTCATCTGGAAACATGACACGTCGCCAGTGTCTCAGTTGCCAGTTTAGGTGTTCTCGGCCGAATTTCACTCTCATTCTACGATAATTTCTGGACAATTTCGGCACTTTAACGGGTCTTCTGAATTTAAGATTAACTTCATGCAGTCTATTTCTAACAGTTTGGTCACTAATTATGCACCCAGTAGCTTGTCGAACGTCTGCTTGAAGGTCTCGTGCTGTAGCTGTACGACTGCGTAGGGCTTGCAAACGAAGAAAACTGTCCTCACCTACAGTAGTTTTTCGGTTTCCACCACTACCAGGACGTCTGGTAACAAGCCCGGTCTCCCTGTAACGTCTCCAGAGCTTCCATACTGTTCACTGTACAATTCCCAATTGTTGAGCCACGTACCGCTGAGATCGCCCTTCTTGCAGCAAAGTTACCGCTCGCATAACCTATATTGGCGTTAGTTGCCTTCTTATTTGTGGTACATCTTGAATGTGTTCACCCATAATGTTAAGAAGCAGTTTTAATCAGTATACTAGCATACATGCATGTAATAATAATGTCCACCCTACTTTGTTTTTTGTTACTTAATTTATCTAACTTATTTGACATAAGCACACTTGATGATATTTTTGTATTATGTGGAAATTATTAAAGATAAAGGACAAGTGTTCACATATACCAAGTTTCACCGAAATTCCTAAACTCTGATTAAATTTACGCCACTTTGAATACTTGACTACTTTTTTCTTTTGAGTAGTGTATATATGTTTGCACAGTTGGCGGTACCTTTATGATTTAGTAACCTTAAAGCGATTCCGTGGAGAAAAATGAGATCATCAGTTGATCAAGTTTCTCTCCTTTTCGGCATTGGCTCATTAGTTGAAAGCTCCTTTCGAGACAGGCTTCGTCCATAATAACATACCACCCGAGCAAGCTTCAAATGGCTGCTGGCGTCTGTCCAGGTGCTGCTTCCAAAATTTCCCTCGCAGCAAACAACGTGGCAGCATTTATCGCAATTACCATCTTCGGATAGGCATTGATCATTTTGGCTGCCTTCATCTTTCTGAGGAATGGGTATTTTCGCTTCAGTTCCTCTGGATCAAACGTCCTAGGTGGAAGCCCTAGCTTGTCCACTTCTTCTTATAGTCCTTCTCCTATCGGAGGTTGGCTATCATCATTGATATACGTATTTTGTTGACGGCGGCTCGGAATAATTCGGTGCTGCTGCAATTAAACCAATCTCGTAGATTTTTCAGCCATGATATCTTCCACCTGCCAACATTCCTTTTTCCTTTTATTTTTCCTTGAATTATGAGTTGGAGCAGTGCATATTTGGAATTTGTCATTATATGACCCAAATACTCAATTTTTCGTTTTTTTTTATCGTGTAGATAACCTCACATTCTTTATTCATCCTCTCAAAGAACCTCTATATTACTGATTCTATCTAAGCTTGTCCACTGTATGGGCAGTAATCTTAAAATGTTTCGCATTCTTATATGCCTCACTAATTTCTAGTTCTACCTTCCTGGAATTTTTTCTAATTGTGTATCTCCAAATACGGCAAACTTTAAAGGCTCTAACCCATCTGCTCCGATGTCATCAACTACATCGTTTTCTAGGATGCAGAATGTGCAAGCCAGATCTAGAAGTGCGTAGATTTTCTTCGACGAGGTCGGTCCAATAATCACCACATGAATTGTGGTCAGTAGATCTCCAGCAGATGCTGCTGCCATATTTTCACCAGGTGTCGTTACTGCAGTCACTTCGGTTGATTGGGTCAAAGAAGCAGGTGGGTTGACAACAGCTTCAATTCTTCCTTCTTTTTCCGAACGAGGTGCTGCTATCTTCGATGTTCCCGATTTTCCAGTCCTATGTAGCAATGGGTGATGGTTCCTAGAGCAACCATCAATATTGCAGGTCCGATTGCCAGGGCATTTCATACATGCATGGCCGGTTTGCCAACAACTAAAGCAAACCCGCTTGTCTTTCGCTAACTTCTAGCGTTGTTCGACACTCAGCTTTTTCAATACGCTGCACTGCGCTGTGCGATGTAGTACAGTAAAATTGTCGTAAAATACCCCGTCACCTTAAAAAAAAATGGGCCGCGGCGATTCCTCTTGCCCAGTGGTTTAGGGTCATTAGACAAGTGTAAAACCAAAAAGGCGTCACCCCACCCCTTGCCAAACAGCCGCCATCTTGATAACAATTGAATTTGTTTTTTCTTGCGATCCATTGGTGGCACAGAAAAAGTTATTAAACAAAACATGATGGAAATAAAATTCTACACATTTTTGATCCTTGCCGCGATACCGAGAAGTTGGTATTTCAAACGGTAGAGGGCAACAAAGTTACCAAAAATCATTTCCGCCATTCTTGCTCTGTGGGGGTGGTTTTTTTCCGAAAATTGCGAATGTGGAAGTTCTAGTGCTTGAAAAAATATGCACGAATCTCTTTTAATAATGTGATTGATTTAAATAGTCTCCGAGTGACAGCCCTTCAAAGTCCGCGCAGCGTAGGAAATGTACGATATATTGCGGCGGAGCGAAGTAACTATTTCTCTTTTGCGAGATAAAATCGTCACGTCACTCAAGTAGTTTCAATGTGAATAGATTTTCACAACCTACCGAAATTCTACATATTTTTGGTCATTGCCGCGATACTGAGAAATTGTTATAGGTAAAAGAAATGAAAATGATGGGAAAGGAGTATACGAGACCAGAATGATATCATTTGGCTCAGATCCGTAAAGCTCTTAAATTTGTTGGTGTTTTGTATTGTATTATCGTTAAACTCATTTTACCTTGCGGTGTAGAGGCCGGTGCTTTATGTGCTTACATCTGGCGGTTCAATGCTCAACTTGCCCCGGATTCGAGTCACAAAATTGGAGCGCGCCTTTTGTGCTTGCACAGCAATCATTGTGTGAAGTGTGTGGCATGTTACTCTATCTCTTATGTCTGTGGATCTGAGTAATATTTATTATATAATATGATAATTGCAATTGTTTGTAAGTTTTGCCATAGGAATGACCAAAATTTAACAAACTGACAATTGCCTTACCACGTGCAATTTTTGCAAAAATAATACAGACACCCGACTGTCTATATGTTATTAAACAACAAACAGCTTGTTTCACTTCAACTAAAACATGCTACGGTGAACGAAATTATATTTTGATCGTTTGGGCCAAATGAAATGAATCGGTAATTTATTTTATTCAATTTTGACAGTTTAAAGTGACATTATTAACTCCATAACTCTCATAAACAATCTATGATTCACAAGTGAAATAAAAGTGTTTTAATTCACTAGAGAATTAAAAAAGTTTCAATAAAGAACAACATATTTTTATTATCTACAAATATTTACATTCAATTATTCACATTCAATTATTCTTTCTCTTTGTAGTGTGTAATATATAATTACTAAAATTTAGATCAAATCGACGATGAATGGGCAAATTTATATCTTATATCTTAGTTTGAATATTTTTTAAATTTCTTATTCAAAATTTCGTCAAAATTGAATAAAAACATATATACGCCACGTAAATAAAACATTTATTAACTCAAAGATATGATCTCGCTCGCACTACGTGCTCGTGAGCTCAACATCTTTTCGTGAATAAACATATGTTTAATTCACTTGGTGTATAATATTTATTAAAGTTAGTCTTTCCCGACTTCTTTTTGTAATTTGTTATTGTTAAAGCTGTTACAATACTGCTAAAAACGTCTACAATTACGATGTAAGAATATTGACCAAAAAAATTTTCTTTTGTTGGTACAAAATAAAGATACCGGAAAAATCTTAACTGTGCCCAATGATTTGATTCTGGGCTCGTATATTGAAAGTAATTTCTTTTTGCATAAACCCTAAGATATATTGTAGTCTACTCGGACACGTTTTCTTTTTTTGGAGCTGTTTGTTCGTCTTGGTTCTGAGCCTCGGACACAACCGAGTCATTATCGACCATGATAGAAATGTTGCTTGAACTTTTATTGAAAAAAGAGCTCACAACTTGTTATAAACGCAATGTGAAAAATTCTTGGAAAAAATCGGTGAATACGATTGCAAGTGCTGTTTCGTGATTGTATTATGATTAAAAATGGATAATAGTACGAGTGATAATGGTTTTCTTTATGTTAACCAAATGGCAGACATGGCATCTCGTTAGTTATAATAAGTGGAGGGTACAAATAATTTACTTCTCTCCACTTCTCCGCGCTGCGTGGACTTTGAAGGGCTGTCACTCGGAGACTATTTAAATCAATCACATTATTAAAAGAGATTCGTGTATATTTTTTCAAGCACTACAACTTTCATATTCGTAATTTTCGGAAAAAATCACCTCCACAGCGCTAGAATGGCGAAAGCAGATTTTTGGTAACTTTGTCGCCCTCTACCGTTTTAAATACCAACTTCTCGGTATCGCGGCACGGATCAAAAATGTGTAGAATTTTATTTCCAACATTTTTTGTTCAATAACTTTTTCTGTGCGACCAATGGATTGCGAGAAAAAACAAATTCAATTGTTATCAAGATGGCGGCTGTTTAGCAAGGGGTGGGGTGACGCCTTTTTGGTTTTACACTTGTCTAATGACCCTAAACCACTGGGCAAGAGGAATCGCCGCGGCCAATTTTTTTAAGGTAAAACGACAATTTTACTGTACTAATGATTGACAAATCCACAAACCAGGCAGTAATCATTATTCTCGGTAGCGGTGTGGAAGGCACTAGATGTTCTATTTCTTCACTTCCCTCTGTTTTCTGGAGTGTTCTTTACATACGGTGTTGAGATTAGGGTAAGTGCTTCTGCTTCCTCTTCCAACCACTGTGAAAACAGGAGCAAATCTTTGATTTTGTCTTTATTATTACAAACGTATCGGGCCCTTTTTTTTCCGTTATAGGTGGCAACTTTCAACGAGGTCATCAAGTAGTCCAACGTGGTTGAAGTATTCTGGCTGCTTAAGAGTTGTAATATTAGTTACTAGTGCTGACACCGCATCGTAAAATTTATAAATAGACTCCGGCTTGTTTACATCAGGTGATTTTGTCATTCTAGCTTCGGTAATCAATGACTTGATTACGTACTCTGGACGTGCAAACCGCATTTCCAAAGTTCTGAGAATCGTTTTAACATTTGCTGGATTAGGAAGAAGATGTTTAACTGCTTCCCGCGCAGATCCGTACAAACATATTCTAAGCCTAATCGCATTAAGCGAGTCGTAGTGCCCCTTGGCAGTCGTCCGATCGAACTCGCTCTTGAACAGGGCCCACTTCGTTGGATGACTATCGAATCCAGAACGCTCCCTGTCCATGTTTGGTTTGAAATAATTGTAGTTGGCTCAGCAAGGCTCCGTTCTTGGTTCTGCATCAAGTTTAATTGTTGTTGTTGCATCATGTTGGTCTGTTGTTGCATAACAGCCAACTGTGCAATTAGTTGTTCCATACGGATGGTGTCACTTCCGGTTACAACTTCCGGTCAGCTCTAGCTATGAAACGGCTGAGCTCCTACACCTGCAGATTTTTTTTCCATTGTTGCTGGTTATGGGGCCATGGTTGTCGTTCGGGAACTCACCACCAACAGAACCATCTTTCCCTTTACCCTCTACATCCTGATACTGACACTGACGATCGATTCATTCTTCAATTTTCTTGCAAGACATGTTGTCATCGAGTGTCATCATTTCTTCGAATATAATCTTTTCTTTCTCGAGTTAGCACTCCGCCTGGATGATATCCTCTTCATCCTTCAGGTTGGCTTCTATGAGTTTGAGCTCGGCCTCTAGCTTCTTAAGATTAATTCCCTTTTGAAAGCAAGCAGTCAATGCCCGCTCTTTCTTGGCTTTTTCTGCTTCAGAAAGCTCGCTCTTTTCTTCTTTGTTCTGAAGCATCTTTCAGTTGAAGTGATGAACTTCGATGTCGGTTTGGAAAAAACTCATCTCCAGAAGCTTTCCAGAGCCTTTCCGCCGAAGTTCTTGAATCTTCTTCTTTGATTGGAGTTCCACTTCCTTCTCACGAATGCTGCATTCCGTCGCCGATGACTTTACTGACGGTGCTCCGTCGGACCCAGGCTTCTTCAGTTGTGGCTCCGTTCGAGGTGTTTTCTTCGAAGATGACTTAACGTTGACAGGGTTCCCACGCTCATTGTAGTTTAAACGAATGGGTTGTGTTTTTATACGCTGTTCTCTTTCCTTCGTTGGATTTATTTTTCCAAATTAATTCAAAGTATCAACTTTATATCGCAATATTAAATGAGCACTGTTTACCAAAGAACCGATTCGGTGGAAGAAGGACCAAATGTTCTCGTTTCAACTGCGATAGCTCAGTTCAATTCACAAAAGCGTTTTTCGACCGCTTGCCACTATTGCCTTTTACACCCGGCGCAGGCTTTTAACAATCGAAAAGACACAAACAGGCAACCTTCAAATTCTATTCTCTCTCTCTCTCTTCTTCAGACTTTGTTGGTCCAATATTGGACATAGTCCTCCCCGATTCGGTTCCATTCTTCTCTGTGATTTGCCAGTCTGATCTACTTTTTGCCGGCCACTTTCCGGATGTCATCCGACCATCTGGTTACTGGTCGTCCTACGCTTCGTCTCGTTGTTCTTGGTCTCCACTGTAGCAGTCTTGTAGCCCATCTATCATCTGTCCTTCTCGCCACATGTCCTGCCCAACTCCACTTCAGTTGGGCTATTCTTTTTACTACATCCTCCACTCCGGTTTGCTTTCTAATCCATTCATTTCTTTTTCTTTCCCGAAGTGTTATGGCCAGCATTTGTCTTTCCATAGCTCTTTGGGATTTTGCCATTTTGTCTGCTATTTTCTTTGTGATTGCATTAGTTTCAAGACCATATGTGAGTACCGGTTGTTGATTATAAACCGGTCTGTGCCTTTTATTTCGTCATTTATCATAATTTTTGTTTTTCTCATGTTCAGTTCTAATCCTGCTCTCTTAGATTGGTCGTATATTTCGTGTAACATTGTTTGCATTTCTTTCTCGTCATTTGGGATTAAAACTGTGTCATCTGCATATCTTAAGTTTGATAAATGCTTTCCATCAATATTTAGACCTTTATTTTCCCAATTCAGTTGTTTAAATATATTTTCTAGAGCTAGAGTGAATAGTTTAGGTGACAGCGTGTCACCTTGTCTTATCCCTCTTCCTATTTTAATTTCTTCAGTTGTTTCGTGTAATTTTACTAAGGATGTTGCTTTTTTATATATGTTCTTTATTATTTGGGTGTATCTGGAGTCTATACGGCAATCGTCAAGGGATTTTATTATGTGTGGTATCTCTATGGTGTCGAAAGCTTTTCTGTAGTCTAAGAAGGCGAGTACTATTGGTATGTTGTATTCGTTGCATTTTTGTATTATCTGTTTTACGCTTTGCAGGTGGTCGTTGGTTTCGAATCCTTTTCTGTATCCTGCTTGTTCCACCGCTTAATAGGCGTCTAATTTGTTACTTATACGGTTAGCTATGATTTTTGTGAGCAGTTTATAAAGATGGGATAATAGGCTGATTGGCCTATAGTTTTCTAAATCGTCTTTAGGTCCTTTTCTATGTATAAGAATGATCACTGCAGTATTCCAGGCGTCTGGTATGTTTCCTGTCTCCAAACATTTGTTGATTAATCTTTTTACTAGATTCATCACCTTTTCTCCTCCATATTTTAGTTGTTCATTTATTAACCCATCGTGACCTGGTGCTCTTGAGTTTTTCATTTGATGAAGGGCGTTTTGTATTTCTGCTTTGGTGACATCTGGTATGTCTTCGGAACCAACGTTTATGATGTTTAATTTTGTTGTTTGTTCCTTTATGTTTTCGTGGAATTGTAGGTGTTCTTCTTCTAGCTGTGACTTGTATAGTTTAGTGTAGAACTTTTCAACTACTCTTAGTATTTCTTTCCTGTTTGTTGTTTCACCGCCTGTGTTATTCTTTATTTTATTAATTTGTGTTGTTCCCTTACTTAATCTTGATCGTAAGACTTTTACACTTTTATTGTTTTCAATTATTTCTTCTGTTATTCTTTCTCTGTAATCGAATAGGCCATTTCTTATTTGCTTTCTCACCAATTTATTGAGTTCCGCGTACTCGACTGTGTCCCATTGTCCTTTCACTCGCATTTCTCTTCTTTTGTTTATTATTTTCTTAGTATTTGTGCTTAATTTTTCATCTTTTGAACTTCTTCCGTTAGTGATATTTTTATTAGCACAGTACTAATAGATAACCATAAACAACCTTTTTGTGTTTTCCACAGATTTAATTAATCAGAATTAAATAATTCTTTACAGTCCACTTACAAATGCAATTTTACAATTACAATTTTTATTTTGTTCTGACACTTCTCTTAAAAACTCACACTAGGGTATTCTAAAATATTAATTTCAAATAAAATCATTGCCATAATAGACCAATCACCGTAGACACAAAAATCGCGTTAGGTCGCAAAAAATTGCACAGTTCTGATTTTTTTGGATGTTGTTAGGATAGATACTAATAGTGTAAAACCAAGTTTGCAGCTTCGAAAGATCTTTGCTAACTGCGTGGTGCTCGAAAATCCTTTTTTTCGGACTTTTTTCAGTTTTTGGCTTATTACTTCTAAAAGGTACGCCCTACAAAAAAAGTCGTCCTGTACATTTTTAAAGTAGACAAATTTTTATACAATTTGAGTGTGATAGCAGCTTCGTATATCCAACACGTCCCGAGATAAAGCCCTTCAAAAATTGGCTATTTTTTCCAAAATGTTCGAAACTGTAGTTTTAGTCGTCTTCCGAGCAGAATATCGGTTAAAATACTCATCCTACGAGGAAAGTCATGGAAAGTGAAGTTGTAGAGCAGTTAATTAGCTATATTTAAGTACAAGCGGAACCCTATAGGACCAATAGTTCCCTTGTTATCAGAAAAAAACCAAAAATTAAGGAAATTGGATTTTTCAAGAAATGAAACTTCTGTTATTAATATTGCACAGTTACCTATAGAATGTTATAAAAATGACATTACATTTATAAATTTGATTTATTGTTATATACAGTGTCCGTCAAAAAGTCGGCGAAGATAGAAAACAAGCTGCAAGTACTTTTGGACAAATGCGACGCATTGGAAAAAAGTAATGCCAGGTTAAAAGAAGAAAACGAAGAACTTACGAATGCATTGGATGATTTGCAGCAATATTCAAGAAGGAACACTTTGCGTATTTTTGGTTTAAAGGAAGAAAAAAATGAAGACATGGATCGAGCAGTTATCAAGGTTTTTAATGAAAAGTTGGGTATTCCAATAAGCGTAGACAATATAGATCGATGTCATCGTGTAGGACGGGATCTCAAAAAAACCCCAGAGCTGTAATTGTAAAGTTTACCAGCTACCGTTATAGTGCCAACGTATTTCGAGAAAAAAAGAAGTTGAAAGGTACCGGAATTATTATCAGGGAGGACCTTACCAAAATGAGAATGGATTTACTTAACAACGCATGTGAACATTTCGGCTTTAAAAATGTATGGTCGAACGACGGTGTGATAATTGTGAACAAAAACAACCGTAAAACGCGTATCAAAACCACACAGGAATTGGCAAATTTGTGTAAATAATTTGATAACAATTTGACTGACGTTAGTTTATTTTATTTGTAGAGTTAGGTGCAGGTGCTTATGTTTACTTTTAGATACTGTATATAAGATTTTTTTATAATATTATTCTCACTTGGAACAGAAGTGGGTAAACACCTTTTCCGATTGAACTTTAATTTAAGTGTTTCTTGTTTTGTTGTATTTTAGGTTTAGTTTATCATTAATTGAAATGAATCAGCTGAGTATTGCACACATTAACGCTTAATCACTAACTAATGACTTTTACATGTTGCGTGATCACATCTTGTATCATAATTATGATGTTGTTGCTGTATGTGAAACCTTTCTAAACTCTAATGTTACTAATAATATTATCGAAATTCAAAATTATACTATAATACGTAAAGATCGTGCTACGTTTGGTGGATGTATAGTTGTATATGTTAAAATTTTTTATTAGTTTTAGTCAACTTACTGAAACAGATTTTCCCGAATACGAGCAGTTGTGGATTCAGATTAATATTGATAGAAGGAAGATTCTTTTAGGAACAATATATTTGCCGCATAGGAACAGAAGGAAGAGACTTTTAGTAACCTGCTACCGTTCTATGATGATGTTATCTGCATAGGTGATCTTGATCTTTTAGAACCCGACAGTACTGAATCAGCACAGTGTTTGTTAATGCTTGACAGTTTTGGCCTTAATCAATTAATAAATGAACCTACTAGAATTACTTCAAAAACAGCTACACTAATTGATCATATTTTTACAAATAATTCTGAAATGTTTACGACTGTAGGTACTCGAAATTTACACACCTTCTCAGATCATCAACTTATTTATTGTAATATTCGTGTTCACTTATCTAAACCGCAACACAAAACACTCACTTGTAGAGATTTTTCCCAACTAAATATCGACGACTTGCAGAAGTGCTTACAATTATTGAATTGGAATGTTATTTTAAACATTGATAACATTAATGATAAAGTTAAGTATTTTAATGAAAGTATTGTATCAATTTTTGACATTTTTGCACCACTGAAAACCTATGTCTTTTGTAACCCTAGGGCTCCGTGGTTAACCGACAATATCAGATTTATGATGGGTTTAAGAGACGAAGCTTTCAAACGATTTAAAAAATCTCGCATCGCTGTACATTGGAACTATTATAAAAGTTTACGTAACCTTGTTACCCTTTCTGTTAAAAATGAAAAAAAAAACATATTTAAATATCGAGCTACTCATGGCAACTCTAAAACAATCTGGAAAGAATTACGAACTTGCGATGTAGGTATATTCTCAAAATAAGCATAAGGAAATTCCATTTGAATTAAGTAATGTCGAGGTAATTAATAATTTTTTTATTGATTCCATCCATAGTACCGATGACCCAGATCCAGACGTACTAAAAATATTAAAAACCATATTACTACAAAATTTCAATTCTATCCCGTGGATGATAATGTTGTTAATAATTATTTAAACTCTATAAAATCTAATGCTGTTGGTGATGATGGAATCGGCATACTGATGTTGCAGTTGTGTTGTCCTTTTTTATTGCCTTTCATAACTAACATAATTAACACCTGTCTGTCAAAAAGTGTCTTTCCCTTGCAATGGAAAATAGCAAGTGTCCACCCTATTGCTAAAATCAATCTTCCCAAAGGACTAAAAGACTTAAGGCCTATAAGTATTCTCCCAGCACTGTCAAAGATCTTGGAGAAAATAATGGATAGCCAAATTAGAAATTATTTAGATGATAACAATTTAATTTCTAATCATCAATCGGGTTTCCGTCAAAATCACAGCTGTACAAACAGCCTTATTAAAAATTGCTGATGACATATTACAAGCTACAGATAACGGCAATCTAACAGTATTAGCTTTGCTCGACTTTTCTAAAGCGTTTGATACGATTAATCACACAGTATTGCTAGCTATCTTACACCACTTTGGATTTCACGAATCAGCTTTAAAATTAATAGACGCTTATTTGAGCGGTAGGCAGCAGTATGTTATAGTAAATAATAAAAAGTCTAATCTTCGTAATGTCAAGCATGGTGTTCCCCAAGGTTCGATTTTGGGACCTCTACTTTATACAATATATTCCACAACCCTTTGTAGTTCAACATTAAGACATTGCCTGTACCATCAGTATGCTGACGACACACAAGTTTATTTATCGTTTAAAACTCAAAGTACCAACCAAGCCTGCAATCTTATTAATGATGATCTTAATGGATTAGTAAAGTTTTCAGAATTACATTCTCTCAAAATCAACCCAACTAAATCGGTTGTTGTTGTTTTTGGAAATCCAAACAGCAGGAGCATGCATTTACCGGATATTCAAATTAAAATTAAAGATACACCAATAATGTGTTCTAGCACTGCACGTAACCTGGAGTGGTCTTTGACCACAAACGTAGATTCCAAGAACACATTAATGGCTGCTTACGTAGAGCTTACTGTAACCTTAAACTGCTTTATAATAACAGACATGTGTTAAGTAAAAATGTCAAAAAATAACTGTGTGACTTATTGGTGTTGTCCCAGTTCAATTATTGTGATGTTGTATATGGTCCTTGCATTGACAGCGCTACTAAAAAGAAAATTCAATTAGTTCAAAATTCGTGCTTAAGATTTATATATGGAATAAGGAGGCGTCGACATATTTCGCATAAAATCAAAGAAATTAACTGGCTCAGTATGGAAAATCGTCGGATTTTACATGCTACTGTTCTTTATCATAAAATTCTAACTATGAAAACTCCGCCATATCTTTATAATAAAATTAAATTTAGGACAGATGTTCATACTCTAAATCTGAGGCACAGAGGATTATTAAGTGTACCTATCCATCGCACGGAATTATTTAAACGATCATTTTCTTATAACGTCTGCAAAGTATATAACTCGGTTCCTTCAGATTTTAAAAAGTTGTCATTATTGTCCTTTAAACATCACATGTCTCTATGGTTATACAAAGTGTAAGATACACGCCACAAGTTTGTAACATGTGATAAACTATTTTCTTCATTAAATAAACCTATGCCGTGCAGTACCCAGCTGTTTTACGAAAGCTTCTATTAGTTTAATGAATGCATGCTAAAATTAAATATGTATCTATAGCAATGGCCGCTCTAGATACGTTTATTCAAAAATATATGTACATAACTATTAAATTGGTGAGGTAGTATGGAAGAGCAGGGGTTTCCATTTTGGGAACTTACTGAATGTTTTCTCTTTTCCTGTGCAAATCGATCCACATTTATTTTGTTTTATATAAAATTATTTCTTTTGTGAATTTTAGTTGAGCAGGAAATAAAAAACTATTATTATTATTATTATTCTTATTATTATACATACTCTATTAAAGATGGAGTAGTTGAAAATCTAGTAAACGACTTCACGTGCATTTCAAGATTATGTTTTCTTAATAAATTTTTCATCGTCACGGAGTCATGACAGTCAGAGTTAGAATTAATATTAAAATCACCGGTTACATTTTTTTTTATACGAAATTCTGTTGAGCAGAGAGTCTAAACCATTAAAAAATAGATTTAGTTCTCCCAATTGTGATCTATAAATGCATATTACTACAGTATTTAATTGTTCACTAAACGCACAACAAAATTCAAACGACAACTCAACTATTAAATCATCAAGGTCGGTAATCCCAGAGAAAACAAACTGATCATGGCAATATATTGTTTCTGATATATGACGAGTGCAGCTAATTTGCGTATTTTACTATTAATGCTTTGTATATTTAAGAATATTAAATTTAGGCTATGATCTTGACGAGATTCGTTGCGGAAAATGGTCATTTTCAATATCATCGCCGTTATAACAAGCTATAGTTAAGAGGTTATCCCAATTTATGAAATTTTTAATAAATTTGAACTATTGCATTCACTTATAAATTCAAAATTAGTATTAGGAGTTACTGCTATAATATTATCTTTGCTTATAGAGTGCTTTCGTAAAGTAGTGGATAAATTCGTTAAAAACTTAAGGAGTAGCTTTTGGAAAAAACGCTCGGACTCGTCGATTTTTATTTTTACATGCGCATTTTCAAATAAAATCTATACATACAAGGTGACCCGTGTAAGAGGTATGACGTCATCGATATATATTTTTTAAATTGCAACCCCCTTTTCTTATTACGGAATTTGAAAGAACGCATCTTTTTACTTACGTAAGCTGATTTTTGAGTATAGGTCAGATGATTAAAATTAAGAAAAAAAAAATTAAATTGCAAAATACTTCTTAAAATAAAATTTGGTATTTTGCAAATTTTAATTTTTTTTTCTTAATTTTTGGTCATGTGACCTATACGCAAAAATTACCTTAGCGTAAGTAAAAAAAAGTGTTCTTTCAAATTCCGTAATAAGAAAAGGGGGTTGCTATTTAAAAAATATATATCGATGACGTCATACCTCTTACACGGGTCACCCTATATGTATAAATTTTATTTGAAAAAGGGAGTAAATAAAATAAAAATCGACGGGTCCGAGAGTTTTTTCCAAAAACTACTCCTTAAGTTTTTAACGAATTTATCCACTACTTTACGAAAGCACTGTATATTAATCAAATAAGTTTGGAACGTTAATAGTATAATTTTATCAATTTTTGAAACGAAATATTTACATTGCTTGATTTTGCCAATCTTCTTTAAATGAGGACTATACGGGATTAAGTTTCCTACAGATAGAACTCTGTTTACGTTCACAAAAATTCCACTACAATTTTATTTTTGTATTTCATTAATAAACAAAGTATAATTAACTTGGTAAGTAAAGTTATTCAGCACTACACGTTTTTACCAGAACGGAGCACCAACACAGATAAAATTAATTTTATTTATAGCTACACCTTTCATTGTATTATTAGAACCCGCCATAACTATTACACAATCTTGTGTATTAAAATCGCGAGTGAGATTTAGATTGAAAATACACTGTATGACGTAATCGTTGGGTAGCTGTCCTCATTATATCGGCCCAACCCGCCCCTGGCTATCAGCTAACATTAGTAACTTTTTATTTAAATAAGTTACTTTATTTATGTTGTTTTGTCGCAAATTATCATTTTCTGCATCAATCTGACTGGAGATGTTTCCGATACTGATATTCACTACTTCTGTTCCTGCATTCATCGATCGAGGTGGGTCGAATTAACAGATGTCCATGGATCATTTTCATTTACAATTTTCTCTACCTTAAGTTTTTAGAGCACTCGGAGTGTTTCTCAGGAACACAGAGTTTTCATTTTGCACAATTTTAGTGTTTTTAATCTTCGCCTGTTTAACTGTTTTTATCTACGACCACTACTAAAAGTAGGCCTTTTAGCGCTAACTTGTTTCACTAAAAGTGACGTTTTATAGTTTAGCGTGGTTAAAGAAATCAGCTGTTTACTTTTAGCCCATGTGCTAAAAGTGATCTGGGGTTATAAAACTACAATTTCGATTGGAAGTGAAGTTGTAAAGTTATTCTAGTTGCTTCTTGCGTTACAGGTAAAGTGTTTTTGAAATAATTAAAGCGTTATGTAATGAATACAGTCAGATGTGGAGTATTAATACATAATTACATTTCGCAACTGACCTTAACAGTACTGGCTTCGCAAACATTCGCCCGCGCGGCATGACCTACTGTTTATTATAACATAAATTAAAAGTGTCGTAGATGCAAACCTTTGTTAAATCGATATTTATAGATTAATAACAGTAAAATTAAGGTCGTAGATAAAATATTGTATGCAACGTGTGCTAAAAGCCGTTTATGCACGAGACATGTTATGAAACTCAGCCTTCGGATTCGTTTCATAATTTTCATGTCTCGTGCATAAACGTCGACTTTTAGCACCTGCTGCATAAATAGGTACGAGGGGAACTAGAAAAGTTATCTACCTAACTATGAAACGAATTACATACGGTTTTTTAAATAATTTTATTTTTCAATATAATCTCCCCCAACTTCAACGCACTTATGCCATTTGTCCTTCAAAGAGTCAATGCCCGTTGAAAAAAAAGAAGATTTTTCTTGGGTCTCAAAACAGTCCTTGACTGCCTCCTTCAAATGCTCGTCTGTTTCAAAACGATATCCTTTTTTTAGGTTTCTGAATAGATAGAAGTCGGACGGTGCCAGATCCGGACTATAAGGTGGATGGTTTAGCTCAATAAAGCGGCATTCCTGCAGAATTGGTTTAATTTTGGCGGCCTTATGCACGGTCGCGTTGTCATGAAGAATGAGCGATTGACCTTGGGATAAATTTGGACGTTCTTTGACAATAGCTGTAAGCAGCTTTTTGAGGGTGTTACCATAAACCTCTGCAGTGATTGTAGAGCTTTTAGGCATATATTCAATCAAAAGAATACCTTGCATGTCCCAAAAGATGGTTGCCATGAGTTTTCCAGCTGAAGATTGCGTGCGAGCCTACTTTGGGGGAACAGACCCCCTTATGAACCCATTGCATAGACTCTAATTTCGTCTCAGGGTCCCAGTGATGTACCCCAAGTCTCATCACCAGTCACTATCCCCATTAAGAAGTCGGGGTCCGCTTCCAAATATTCCAAATTGTTTCTACAAATTTGCTGTCTACGCAGCTTTTGCTCAGGAGACAATAGTCTGGGAACCCACCTTGCTGAAACTTTACTCATGCCCAATTTGTCGTGCAATATTGTCAAAAAGCTAGGTTCGAATATTTTCAATGCTGTAGTAATGGTGAAGACTTTTATACGGCGATCTTCAAGAACCATGGCTTCCACTTTCTTGCACATTTCAACATTTGTCGCATCTGCAGGTCTTCCACTTCTGGGATCATCTTCTATAGATTCCCGTTCCGACCGAAACTGTTTTGACCAAAATTTAATTGTGAAATATGACGGAGCATCGTCTCCATACACGGCAATCATTCGTTCGCGAATCTTTTTCGGATTGTTGCCTTCCTTTGTAAGGAATTTTCTTACACTTCGATGCTCTAATTTCAAAAGACTCATTTTTAAACACAAAACACTCCACAAAATATCATATTACTGGCGGATATGAATCAAATTTTTCATGCAACAATGAAAGACTTGCCACTGTTTGACATTACAAGCTGAAGCTTATCAATTGTTTCTATCATGGGTAGGTAGAAAATTTTTCTAGTTCCCCTCGCATTATCTACGACCACTACTAAAAGTAGGCCTTTTAGCGCTGGTTTGTTTCACTAAAAGTGACGTTTTATAGTTTAGCGTGGTTAAAGAAATCAGCTGTTTACTCTTAGGCGCATCTGTGGTATAAAGTGAGGTGAGGTTATAAAACTACAATTTCGAACTAGAAGTGAAGTTGTAAAGTTATTCTAGTTACTTCTTGCGTTACAGATAAAGTGTTTTTGAAATAATTAAAGCGTTATGTGATGAATACAGGCAGATCTGTAGTATTAATAATTACCTTTCGTAACTGACCTTGACAGTACTGGCTGCCCAAACATTCGCCCTCGCGCCAAGGCCTACTGTTTATTGTGACATAAATTAGAAGTGTCGTAGATGCAAACCTTTGTTAAATCGATATTTATGGATTAATAACAGTAAAATTAAGGTCGTAGATAAAATATTGTATGCAACGCGTGATAAAAGTCGTTTTTGCACTTCCGGGACTAAAGTTGATACGTCAGTCCCCGTAAACAGGGACTAAAGTAGCTCATTTAATCCCTAGCGACTAAAGTAAAAATGATACCGTAACTATGGTAAATTTATGTACACACGAGGTTAGTAGATTAGGTTTTGTTTGTCATGTGACACACACTGACGCAAAACTTAACCTGCAAATCTCGAATTTGACATATACTGACAATACACTTCAGTGCTGTCAACTGATTCAGGCTATCCAGAACCTGCTGGAATTCAGTTTTAATAAATTGTAATTGTCAGTTCCAAATTGACAGATTGTAAATTTCGGAAATGTTTGATGATAATGTTCCCAAAGTGCAAAAAATAGCATACCGGGTGACAATGAGACTAGGGCCATGTTTATATCTTCTTTATTTATGAATCTATTTGGATAAAATTTTACACCAAGATACTAGACATAATTTCTGATTGGCTGATAGATATAGTCAAAATGACTGACTTCCGGTTTTACCGAAAATTATACTAACTTTTATTTTTTAAATAGAACACCCTGTATATTTTATGTTTTCTGAATCTACGAGTCAAATTACATATGACAGTGTTGCCAAATTTCAATTTTTTAAACAAAAAAAATATTTTTTTAATTTTTATTTTTTACCATAGAAGGCCTTGACTTGGAAAAATCTATTCTAATTGACTCTAGCAACTCTTAACAATAGCTATTTTGTCAATAAGGTCAATAACAAATCTTTAATAAATGAATGAAATTTTCTAAACTCGTTTTTTAAGAAAAGTCACTTTTTTTAAATGGCACCTACTAAGGTCCATCTTGCCATTGGATAGAAAATCTAATTACCAATCTAACGATATGTATCATGCACTACTTTATCTTTATCTGAAACTGAAAATGAATTAATTAATTATTTGTTTAAATCTATTTAAAAAACCAATGTTAGTGTCACTTCCGGTGAAACCGGAGGTGACACTTACTTTGGTTCTTTAAATAGATCACTCTATATGTTTTATGTTTTCGGAACCTACGACTCAAATTACATACAACAGTGTTGCCAAATTTTGCTTTGGTATTATTAGTTATTACATAAAAATATTTAAAAAAATTATTAATTAATTAATTTTCAGTTTCAGATAAAGATAAAGAAGTGCATGAGGCATATCGTTAGATTGGTAATTAAATTTGCTGTTTAATGGGAAGATGGCCCTTTTTCTTAAAAACGAGTTTAGCAAATTATATTCTTTTATTAAGGGTTTGTTATTGACCTTATTCATAAAATAGCTATTATTAAGAGTTGCTAGAGTCAATTAGAAAAGATTTTTCCAAGTCAAGGCCTACTATGGTAAAAAATAAAATTGAAAAAAATTTTTTTTGTTAAAAAATATGAAATTTGGCAAGACTCTTATATGTAGTTTGACTCGTAGATTCAGAAAAACATAAAATATACAGGGTGTTCCATTTGAAAAATCAAGTTAGTATCATTTCCGGTAAAACAGGAAGTCAGTCATTTTGACTATATCTATCAGCCAATCATAAATTATGTCCCGCCCCGCCCTTCTAGCTACTTTATTATTTATTTTAGACCCAATAAACCTTATATCGAATCAAATGGCACATAAAAACCTACATTTTAACACAATCAACAAATTTTTATCTTCAATTGTTTCAGAGTGATGACGTCACATGCAATTTTTTAAATGACACTGTATATATTTTTTGACATTTTCTGGTAGAGGTTTTTTTTTATCTTTTCAACAATATAAATATTTCATGCACTTGCATAAAAAAATTTTCTTGAAAAATTACGAAAACTTTTTTACAGTGGGAGGCCATGATACAAAACTGTAAACAAAAGTGTAACTCAGAAAACAAAACAAATAGTAGCCAAACGCTTTAACTATCAGATTTCAGAATAATCTAAATTGTTTATTGTATTGTTTTTCTGAGTTACACTTTTGTTCATAGTTTTGTATCGTGGCCTCCCACCGATAAAAAAAGTTTTTTAATTTGCTCGAAAATTTTCTTATGTAAGGGCATAAAATATTTATATTGTTGAAAAGAGAAAAAGAACCTCTACCAGAAAATGTAAAAAAATATATACAGTGTCATTTAAAAAAATTGCATGTGACGTGACCACTCTGAAACAATTGAAGATAAAATTTTTTTGATAGTGTTAAAATGTAGGTTTTTATGTGCCATTTGATTTGACATAAGGTTTATTGGGTCTAAAATAAATAATAAAGTAGCTAGAAAGCGGGGCCTTTTTTGTTGAACAGACTGTATACCTCGGGACTAAAGTGCCTAAATCCCTTGAGTGGTTGTTGCTCTCGCGCTTCGTCCTCGAGGCAACAAACTCCACTCGCGGGATTAAATGGTGCACTTTAGTCCTTCATGATATAATATACTATTATGCACTAGACATGTTATGAAACTCAGCCTTCGGCTTCGTTTCATAATTTTCATGTCTCGTGCATAAACGTCAACTTTTAGCACTTGTTGCATAAATAGCTAATGGGTGTCCGCCGGCAAATTTCATTTTTAACTTGAAATAAAATTTTTATTTCTTAAAATATGTTATTGAAAAAAAAATACAAAATAAACCTTAATCTTTGGGAAATTATTTGTGAAACAGCACATCCGTCAAATGACGCCCGTCACATCGTATCACTTCTTCCAAACGAACTTGAAAATTTTGCATCACACTCGTAAGCATAGCAGGTGTAATCGCACGAATTTCTCGGGTGATGTTCTGCTTTAACACATCCAAAGTGAGTGGCATAGGCGCCGACTTCGTAAATTCCATGTGGGGCCATTGGATATTCATCGGGGGTTGGGGGTACGGAGTACCCCCCAATTAGAAGGGGGGTCCGTGGGCCTTCCCCCCGGAAAAATTTGAGTTCAAATACACAGTTTTAACGCTTCCAATTGACTATATTTTTGCCACTGATTTAGCAAGGTTACGTTTCAGAAATATAAAAAATAACGCATAAAATTTAAAAAAAACATAGACAAGCAGCACTTAGATACTATTTAATGACAAGAATATAAATAGGTATGCTAAACAGATTTATTCACAAACCCATTATACAAACAACTTAAATATTTCTCTGTGAAAACAAAAACAAATTCTACTTCATAAATATAAAAATAAACTAGGCAAAGTTACTCCATAAAAAATGTATTTTGAATTTAAATACAGGAATTTTATGTGGGGCCCAGCCCTACGTCTAACATTTCATGTGGGGCCTGGGCCTGGCGGCCTCCATTAAGTCGGCGCCTATGGTGGGTGGTGCATTCTCGTAGGAAATTTGCCACTGGACACCCACTTTTTTTGTGGGGATATCTCAAATCAAAAGTCTACTAGAATGCACCACCACTTTGGATGTGTTAAAGCAGAACATCACCCAAGAAATTAGTGCGATTACACCTGCTATGCTTACGCGTGTGATGCAAAATTTTCAAGTTCGTTTGGAGGAAGTGATACGACGTGAGGGGCGTCATT